>SJYA01000845.1:48080-73366 GCA_006410615.1 Neotragus moschatus | reverse complement strand
TAAAAAAAAAAAAAAAAAAAAAAAAAAAAAAAAAAAAAAAAAAAACCAAGTCACAGAAAAGCTACCATGCTGGAGTAAGTAGATACATCAAAAAGCCAGAAAGATAATTAAAGATGAGAATCTAATTACAGTGTATATAAGTTTAGACTAATAATCAAAAGCTCTGCAAACACATTTGGAAAGAGAAGGAAGAAAAAAAATGTTGAATTTAGAGGAGGAAGTCTCGCTCGTGCAGTTATTTCATTTCCCTGAACCTCAATTGAGGACATCTATAATGCTCTCAAGATCCCTTTAAAATTCACATTTAGGATTCAAGTTACACAACAGCTAACTGAAACATTTTTATTATTGACTCAAAAATCACATAGCTAATTTTTTGTAGATAAAGTAAAACACATCTGAGGAGGAAAGAAAAGTAAAAATCATCAATAGTACCACCCAGAGAAAGATACTGTGAATATTTTCATGTATAATCTCCCAGATTCATATATATATATATATATATATACACATATACATATGTGTATTAATATATATGAATTTTATTACCTCTTTTTCCAGTCACCAAAATATTTCAAGGATATTTTCTTGTCATAGTTTTGTTTCCACGCCATTGTTGGTTATGGCTGCCATATATTACAGTTTAAACAATGGCATCAAGTATAATATTAGTTGTAGGTACATTATAGTGCAAATGTGGGTGTGTGCAGATAGGAAGGGATGATGTTGAGGAAAGAGATGAATGACATTTTCTAATTTACAAAAGATTTTTTATATAAAAGTTTTATAATTTACAAAAGGTTTTTACATATTCTCTACAACTGCCTAGCAACCACAGTGTCTAATATATAGGAACCATCAATAAACACTGAAAAAGTAAAAAAAATAAATGTGCATTACCTTACGTATTCCTCATATAGCTGTGATGAGATAGGCACAGTCGGGATCATTTTACAAGTTGCCCCTGTTATGTTGGTAAACTTCATTACGATTTACATAGCATTGTCAGTGGTGAAGAATCTACCTGCCAATGCAGGAGATACAAGAGACTTGGGTTGGATCCCTGAGTCAGGAAGACGCCTGAGGTAGGAAATAGCAACCCACTCCAGCATTCTTGCTTGGAAAAGTCCATGGACAGAGGAGCCTGGTCAGCTACAGTCCATGGGGTCGTGAAGAGTTGCACACGACTGAGCACACACACATACATTGTACAAACCCAACTCATTTGAGCTTCACAACTGCTCTGTAACTAAGCAGGATTTTAGTCCCATTAAATAAAGATTGATTTCCTAAAAGAAATCAACCCTGAATACTCATTGGAAGGACTAATGCTGAAGCTGAAACTCCAGTACTCTGACCATCTGTTGCAAAGAGCCAGCTCACTGGAAAAGGCCCTGATGCTGGGAAAGATGAGAGCAGGAGGAGAAAGGGACGACAGAGGAAGAGATGGTTGGATAGCTTCACTGATTCAACAGACGTGAGTTTGAGCAAACTCCAGGAGATGATGGACAGGGAAGCCTGGCGTGCCGCAGTCCATCGGAGTCACAAAGAATTAGACACGTCTGAACAACTGAACAACAATAAAGAAAGCTGGATCATAACACTGTTAGATGGCTATACTCCAATATAAAATAAAAAGTTTAAAACTTAAAATAATTTAAAAAAAATTTTTATTTTTACTTTACATTACTGTATTGGTTTTGCCATACATTGACATGAATCCGCCACGGGTGTACATGAGTTCCCAATCCTGAACTCCCTCCCACCTCCCACCCCATATAATAATTTTTAATTATTAAAAATTAAAACTGTGGCTGAAGTAGTCAGGGCCAGGTAGTCAATAAGTGAAAGAGTTGGACCTTGACTCCAAAGTGAAAGTTTCTCAGTCGTTTCCCACGCTTCGTGACCCCATGTACTGTAATTCTCCAGGCGAGAATACTGGAGTGGGTAGCCATTCCCTTCTCCACCGGATCTTCCCAACCCAGGAGTCGAACTGGGGTCTCCTGCATGGCTGAGCTACTAGGGAAGCGTGACATTTGCCATTGCTTCCCACCTGTGAAATGTTCTACAATTTGCAGTCCTGGAAGCTGCTAGCTACACGAACCAAAGCTACAATCTTTGGGGCTATTTTTCCCCCTAAACATCTTACTGGGGATTTTCTATTGAAGATCTTCACTAGAATTGGTCTTTGCTGTTACAGAAACGTCACTTTTTGGGGAGGGTAAAACCTGCTGACTGTGAAACAGTAGAGAACACGGAGGAAGGTGGGGAAAAGGTAGACTTTGGCGCCATCTTCTGTGAGCTGCTGTTTTTACAAGCCATGCGTGAATGAAGTAAAATCGACAAGAAATTTTGTATTCTATTCTCTGATACGCGATCGATTTTGAAAATCTCTTGTAAGAAGAAATATGGATAACATAAACCTAATAAAACATGAGTTAAATGCTAAGCTTCTCCCCTACTAAAATACTGATCAAATCTGCTACCAGATTGAAGTTTTACTATGCTCACTTTCCCCTCCAACCCTCGCCTCAAACACTTATGTCCTGTTGAACAGCAACGACTCGAGAAGAGAGAAAGGGAAAAAGCAAAGACTGTGTAGAGCCACCGACCTGGAGAAACTGAGAACTGATTCTAGAGCAAAGCTAGCTCAACTCGCACTCTTAGGGGGAGGAGAGACATGTACTTCCAACAACTTCTAAAAAACAGGTACCCACAGCAGAACGGAATCAAGGAAAGACAGGCCAGCTGCCTGCAGCAACAAGCCTCGCTAGCAGCATCTTGGCTGGAGAGCCTCTCGCGGGATCTCCACGTCCTTCCTTCGCCGCTGCTCTGGGCAAGTTATCTCCGCGGAGCCGGACCTCGCAGCTTCATTTCACACCGAGGAGCAGCTTCAGACAAGCTCAGGATACTTTTCTCCTTTTCCTCTCTTGAGTTTAACTTCATTCGCGTTCATTTTCAACGACTTATTTGTAGGACACTGATCATCAGCGCCCCCCACCTTCCACCCCGGAACTATTTTCCCAATGATATTACCCGGTACTTGCGCATTGTTTGATGCTTTCAAAGGCCGTCAAGGTGTCAGCTCACAGCACCCCGCGAGGTGGGCAGGAAGGTGCTGCTCTGCTCCTACTGCCACGCAGGAGAAACCGAGGCTCCGAGAGGACGGAGTGCGTGGTCCAGACGCCGCAGAGCCATCGCCCAGGTTCCGCGTGGGGACCCAGCGGCTTGTGCGGAGTGGAGTGGAGACGGGGCCATCGTACCAAGCCTGGGTGACTTGCTCTTACCGCCACCCACTACCCCAGGCTGCTGGAGCCGGTGCTCGTGGAGCGGGAGACAGGCAGGAAGGGAGGAGACCCGGGAGAACCTGCTGAGAACACCTGAGTTGAGCGCAGGATAGATTCACCGTCACAGGCTGATGGTTGAGCACCTTCCAGGAGCTGCTGCTCCGGGAACCCGAAGCCGGGCTGGGCCCCGTGCTGTCCTAGGGGCTTTCGGTCACTTGGGGCACAAAATGGTTACAAAAAACCGTGATACAAAGCAGAAAGCCGTCATTATCGTAAGAGAAGAAGTTTTTTTCCGCTGGGAGCTGGGCCGGCGTGGGGGCAGGGTGGCGGCAGGGGAAGATGGGGGCAGGGGTGGAACCAGCGGTGGGGTTAACGGGAGCCTGGAAATGTGTGAGGGATGGTGTGAGATCAGACGCACACATTCAACCACACTCACATATACTCACGCTCATTGACAGAGGCACCCTCCGCGCCTAGCCCAACCAGGGGCCAGCTCCATGTGAAACCCTATGGAGCAAGTCACAGAGGTATTGATGAGGCTGAAATTCATGAAGATTTTCTCCAAAACGGATGATGGCAAAGGCCTTTCTCGCTTCACTTTTTCACACTGTGGATCTGTTTTGGCTTTGCTGGAACCGTGTGTGATGGACTGTAGCCCGTCAGGCTCCTCTGTCCGTGAGATTCTCCAGGCCAGAATACTGGAGTGGGTTGCCATTCCCTTCTCCAGGGGATCTTCCCGACCCAGGGATCAAACCCAAGTCTCTTGTGAATCCTGCATTGGCAGGCGGGTTCTTTACCGTAAGACCACCTGGGAAGCTTGCTGAGACCAGGCTGTGCAAAGTGTCATCGGCTTGGGCCAATGAGGCAGCTTGGCCTGGGTTCTGGAACCAAGGGGCCTGGTGGTGAATTACAGGCCTGCGAGCTATTTCTGTTTGCCAGGGTCTCCAGAGGTTCCTGGAGATGGGATAGTGATCACTGAAATTGGTCCACGGTGGAGTGTGTGCATCTGGGCAGCAGGAACTCTCCATCAAGGGGACACCCTGCCTGTGACGTGTGTATCACTCTCACCTCTCACGCCCCTTTCTCTCCTCCCCCATGGCATGACTGCTTAAGGAGCTTGGCAGATGGAGCAGGTTCCTGAAAACGCCTGTGGCAATTCCTCTTGGGTGTTTAGAACACAGGAAGCAAGGAATTGATTTCAGGTGTTCCAAAGTGAACTGCAGTTTCCATTCGGACGTTAAAAGCATCACCAAGATCAAAGATAGGTTCTGTCAGTGGGAGAAAGCAAAATCCTACCTTCCTTGGCCTGCTATCTAATAGTATCAAGATGGCAGTGAAGTAGTTCCCCGGAGGTCTGGTGATGAGGCTCTATGCTTTCACTGCCAAGGGCACATGTTCAATCCCCAGTCAGAGAACTAAGAGTGCATAGGAAAAGAAAAATTCCTAATTAAAAAAAAAAAAAGATTTTATCTGGACCTCAAGCCAGGGGCCCCTAAATAGATCATGTGGGGATCCATTGCTGCGAGTGCAGTGTTGGTCCCCAAAGTGTACTTTGGTGTTTTCTTGGACTCCTCTGTGGATGTTAGTTTGAGAACAGGAGGCTGGTCTCTCAATGGAGATTTTTATTCTTGTTCCTCACTTCTGTTTTCAATCCATAAATTGGATCAGAAGTAGAATTCAGATTTGTTCATCATTTGACATTTTTTAACACTTACCTGGAGCATGCCTTATCTTAAGCATTAGAAATGCAATATGCATTTGGAACCTGGTCCCAGGCCTATTGGATAAGTTACATCCTAAAAGCGTATTTGACATGAATCAAAGACCCATCAGTTTCTTCTTCCTGTCTCATTTTCCACCCCTTGTGCTTAGCACAGTGTCTGAGGTTTAAGTGAGGGAGCTCAGGTAGGGTTTATTCAATGACTAGTTGACCAGTGACTGAGAATCTACTTGTAACCATGGCAAAAAATCTGCTTGAGAAGAGAAATGACGATTCTAGGGTAACTAACACCCAATTAAAGGAGTGATCACTACTGCTTATTAAGAAATAAAGTAGTATGAGCACAGGGGGAAAAACATTTAATTCTGCCTGGGAGAACTGGGATGTCACGAGAGAAAAACTCACTGTTTCTCTTCGACTGACCACTCTCCTTTGATACATCTGGCTACCAAATTTGAGAGGAGTTTTCTGAACCAAACGATTCTCCAACACCTGCTGAGTGTCCTATAGTTCGACTCAGTTCTGACACTATCTCCCAGAGATGGCATCAGCTTCCAAAGGTTAAGGGCTCTCTCCAACAAAACTGACCTCTTGCCCTCACTTCAGACAACAGCCTCAAGTCCAGGTTGTTACCCATGCTTCTGACCGACTATAAATTGAGGGTTCCCACGAACCCCTCTTTGGGTTCAATAATTTGCTAGAAAGGCTACAGAACCCAGGGAAACAGTTTGCTTATCGTTAGATTGTAGCTGTTGTTTAGTCACTAAATCGTCTCCAACACTTTGCGACCCCCACGGACTGTAGCCTGCCCCCCAGGTTCCTCTCTCCATAGAATTTTCCAGACAAGAGTACTGGAGTGGGTTGCCATTTCCTCCATGAGGGGATATTCCTCACTCAAGGGCTGAACCTATATCTTCTGCATGGGCAGGCAGATTCTTTGCCACTGAACCACCAGGGAAGCCCCACTGTTAGATTGCTGTTTTTCCATGGCTAGGTTGAGTCCAACTCTTTGCAAACCCATAGACTGCAGCAAGTCAGGCTTCCCAGTCCTTCACCATCTCCTGGAGTTTGCTCAAACTCATGTTCATTGAGTCAGTGATGCCATCCAGCCATCTCATCCTCTGTTGCCCTCTTCTCCTCCTGCCCAGATTACTGGTTTATAATTTAAAAATGCAACTCAGGAACAGCCAGAAAGAGGAGATGCATAGGGAATCTGTGAAGGAGAGGGGCACAGAGCTTCCAAGCCTTCCCTGGGACTCCTCCCAGCATCTCCCTGAGTAGCAGAAAGTATCTGAATAGCATCCCTCAGGGATTTTCATAGAAGCTTCATTACATAGGCATGCTTGATAAATCACTGGGCATTTGGTGATTGATTCAACCTCCAGCCCCTCTCCTCTCCCTGGAGGTTTGGGGGCTGACAATTCCAACTCTCTCCATCCTTCATTAGTCTCCTAGGAACAAGCACTTATCCTGAGGGACTTCCCAAAAGTCATCTCATTAACATCAACTCGTGTGTGGTTGAAAGGGTCGTCTGATAAACACAAAAGACACTTCTTTTAATTATCTTATCAATTCAGAAATCCCAAGATTTCAGGAGCTCCATGCCAGGAACTGGACTGGACAAAAACCAAATAGATCTTTCTTATTATACACTACAGAATCACAGATGTCTTCACAGGGAAATTTCCATCTAAGCTGAGTCTTAATGGACAAGTAGAATCATAAAAGGTAGAAAGGCAGGTCCCAGAGAGTAAATAACTTAGGCAAAGCCCATAAAAAGTGAAAGATCATAACCCCCATGGAGCAGATGGAAATACAGGACATGTGTGGGCAAGCAGGGAGATGATGCTGAGAATCTGGGCAAAGGAATTTGTTAGTCTTTCTCTTATCAGTTCAGTTTCTTAATTCTGTTTGACTGTTTGCCACCCCCATGGACTGCAGCACGCAAAGCTGTCCATCACCAACTCCTAGAGCTTACTCAAATTCATGTCCATCAAGTCAATGATGCCATCCAACCATCTCATCTTCTGTTGTCCCCTTCTTCTCCTACCCTCAATCTTTCTCAGCATCAGGGTCATTTCAAATGAGTCATTTCTTCACATGAGGTGGCCAGAGTATTGGAGTTTCAGCTTCAGCATCAGTACTTCCAATGAGGATTCAGGACTGATTTCCTCTAGTATGAATTGGCTTGATCTCTTTGCAGTCCAAGGGACTCCCAAGAGTCCTCTCCAACACCACAGTTCAAAAGCATCAATTCTTCGGAGCTCAGCTTTCTTTATAGTCCAACTCTCACATCCATACATGACTACTGGAAAAACCATAGCTTTGACTAGATGGATCTTTGTTGGCAAAGTAATGTCTCTGCTTTTTAATATGCTGTCTAGGTTGGTCATAGCTTTTCTTCCAAGGAGCAAGCATCTTTTAATTTCATGGCTGCAGTCACCATCTGCAGGGATTTTGGAGTCCCCCAAAATAAAGTCTGTCACTGTTTCCATTATTTCCCCACCTATTTCCCATGAAGTGATGGGACCAAATGCCATGATCTTCTTTCTCTGAATGTTTTTTTAAGCTAACAGTTTCTCTCTCCTCTTTCACTTTCCTCAAGAGGCTCTTTAGTTCTTCTTCACTTTCTGCCATCAGGGTGGTGTCATCTGCATATCTGAGGTTATTGATATTTCTCCCGGCAATCTTGATTCCAGCTTGTGCTTCATCCAGCCTGGCATTTCTCATGATGTACTCTACATATAAGTTGAATAAGCAGGGTGACAATACACATCCTTGACATACTCCTTTCCCAATTTGGAACCAGTCTATTGTTCCATGTCCGGTTAGAACTGTTGCTTCCTGACCTGCATACAGATTTCTCAGGAGGCAGGTCAGGTGGTCTGGTATTCCCATCTCTATTATAAGCATTTTTCATAGTTTGTTGTGATCCATACAGTCAAAGGCTTTGGTGTAGTCAATAATGCAGAAGTAGATTTTTTCTGGAACTCTCTTGCTTTCTCTGTGTTGGCAATTTGATCTCTGGTTCCTCTGCCTTTTCTAAACCCAGCTTGAATATCTGGAAGTTCATGGTTCACATACTGTCGAAGCCTGGCTAGTAGAATTTTGAGCATTACTTTGCTTGTAATGTGAGATGAATACAATTGTGTGGTAGTTTGAACATTCTGTGGCATTGTCTTTGAGCCTGGAATGAAAACTGACCTTTTCCAGTGCTACGGCCACTGCTGAGTTTTCCAGATTTGCTGTCATATTGAACGCGGCACTTTCCACTTTTCACAGCATCATCTTTAAGGATTTGAAATAGCACAACTGGAATTCTATCACCACCACTAGCTTTGGTCACAGTGATGCTTCTGAAGGCCCACTTGACTTCCCATTCCAGGATGGCTGGCTTTAGGTGAGTGATCATACCATCATGGTTATCTGGGTCATGATGATGTTTTTTTGTGTAGTTCTTCTGTGTATTCTTGCCTCCTCTTCTTAATATCTTCTGCTTCTGTTAGGTCCATACCATTTCTGTCCTTTATTGTGCTCACCTTTGCATGAAATATTCCCTTGGTAGCTCTAATTTTCTTAAAGAGATCGCTAGTCTTTCCCATTCTATTGTTTTCCTCTATTTCTTTGCATTGATCACTGAGGAAGACTTTCTTATCTCTCCTTGCTGTTCTTTGGAACTCTGTATTCAAATTTTCTCCTTTGCCTTTCGCATCTTTTCTTCTCTCAGCTATTTGTAAGGCTTCCTCGGACAACCATTTTGTATTTCTTTTTCTTGAGGATGGTCTTGATCACTGCCTTCTGTACAATGTCATGAATCTCTGTCCATAGTTCTTCAGGCACTCTGTCTATCAGATCTAATTCCTTGAATCTATTTGTCACTTCCACTGTATAATCATATGGGATTTTATTTAGGTCATACCTCAATGGTCTAATGGTTTTCCCTACTTTCTTCAATTTAGGTCTCGAATTTTGCAATAAGGGGTTCAAGACCTAGGAGCCACAGTCAGCTCCTAGTCTTCTTTTTACTGACTGTATAGAGCTTCTCCATCTTTGGCTGCAAAGAATATAATCAAATAGAGTCTTCTCTTGTGCTGTTGGAAGAGGGTATTTGCTATGACCAGTGTGTTCTCTTGGCAAAACTCTGTTAGCCTTTGACTTGCTTTGTTTTGTACTCCAAGGTCATAGTTGCCTGTTACTCCAGGTATCTCATGGAGAAGGAAATGGCAATCCACTCCAGCACTCTTGCCTGGAAAATTCCATGGACTGAGGAGCCTGGTAGGCTACAGTCCATGGGGTCACAAAGAGTTGGACACGACTGAACAACTTCACTTTCACTTTACAGGTATCTCTTGACTTCCTACTTCTGCATTCCAGTCCCCTACAACGAAAAGGACATCTTTTTCGGGTGTTAGTTTTAGAAAATCTTGTAAGTCTTCATAAACCGTTCAACTTCAGCTTCTTCAGCATTATTGGTCAAGGCATAGACTTCAACTATTATGATACTGAGTGGTTTGCCTTGGAAACAAACAGAGATCATTCTGTTGCATTTGAGATTGAAATGCAAGTACTGCATTTCAGACTCTTTTGTTGACTATGATGACTATTCCATTTCTTCTAAGGGCTTCTTGCCCACAGTAGTAATGGTCATCTGAGTTAAATTCACCCATTCCAGTCCATGTTAGTTCACTGATTCCTAAGATGTTGATGTTCACCCTTGCCATCTCCTGTTTGACCACTTCCAATTTGCCTTGATTCATGGACCTAACATCCCAGGTTCCTTTGCAATATTGCTCTTTACAGCATCGGACTTTACTTGCATCACCCGTCACATCCACAACTAGCTGTTGTTTTCGCTTTGGTTCCGTCTCTTCATTCTTTCTGGAGTTATTTCTCCGCTTTTTCTTATAGGTGGTGCCAAGCCATTGAAAGGTTTTAGATCTCATTAGCAATATGGAGGTGGAGGCTTGAAGCTGGAGAATTAATAGAGGGTAGCATTGGTCCATGTAGGAAATGATGCAAGCAAAAAAAGAAAGGCCATCCCAGGAGATGGAAAAAAAGGATGCAGAGGAGAGACTGTTTAGGACAAGTGATCAAGGCTGGTGCAGGGTAGTGACAAAGAGCTTGAACTTTGGAATTAAACAGATCCAAGTTTCAGCCCACCTGTCTATTAGCTCTGTGATCTTAAGCAAGCAATCTCTGTGCTAGTCTCCTCATGTATAAAGCACTGCTAATAAGAGTACCTACCTTGTACAATGGGTGTTTCAGATGAAAATGTGTGGGATTAGTATACTAATGCGCCCATTCAATATTGGCTGTAATTACTACTACTGATTGGGCTTCCCTGGTAGCTCAGCAGNCTTAAGCAAGCAATCTCTGTGCTAGTCTCCTCATGTATAAAGCACTGCTAATAAGAGTACCTACCTTGTACAATGGGTGTTTCAGATGAAAATGTGTGGGATTAGTATACTAATGCGCCCATTCAATATTGGCTGTAATTACTACTACTGATTGGGCTTCCCTGGTAGCTCAGCAGTAAAGAATCTGCCTGCAATGCAGAAGACTGGAAGTTGATCCCTGGGTACAGAAGATCCCCCGGAGAAGGAAATGGCAACCCACTCCAGTTTTCTTGCCTGAGAAATCTCATGGACAGAGGAGCCTGGTGGGCTAACTGGTTCATGGGGTTACAAGAGTCAACTGCAACTCAGCAACGAAACCACCAATCACCACCATCACTACCAATTAGACATGGGGGTGGAAGGAGATGAGAAGGGAGAGGTTGAAGACTCAAGTTTTGAGACAGAAAGCGGGGGAAACACAGTGTCCAGATCAGGTGAGGAATCCAGATAGAAGAGCACACTTGGGGGAGGGAGTTTCGAGTTCTGCGGGATATTAGTGGAACTATCCAGCGGGCATTTGGTAGGGAGATTTGGGCAGGAGTTGGAGAACTGGAGGACACACAGCACAAAAGAGGCAGTTTAAGCCAGTAGAGCTGGGGTCCCCCACTTCTGGAATCTAATGTCTGATGATCTGGGGTAGAGCTGATGTAATAATAACAGAAATGAAGTGTACAATAAATGTAATGTGCTTGAATCATCCCGAAACCATCTCCTCCTCTCTGGGTCATGGAAAAACTGTCTTCCACAAAACTGGCCATGGTGCCAAAAAGGTTGGGGACTGCTGCCGGACTTCTAAATGGAGTCATTTTTAGAAAAAGGCCTACAAGAAGGCAGAGGAGAAAACTTGGAAGACACCAGCATGAACAGGGGGCAGAAGAAGGGCCCCCAACAAGGATGCTGGGATAGTTGCTGATGGAAGAGAGAGGCCCCCCTAGAAGAGGTGCTGCTATCCAGTGGGTGGGTGCCTGCTTTTTGCAGGGCAGCTCACAAAGACAAATAGGACAAACACTTAAAAGAAGAAGTTTTCAAGAAGGCTCCAGGAGCCCCTCAAACGTCCCTTTAATGGGCTACGATTCTGTTTCCGTTTCCTCTTTGCTTTCTTCTCTCTTCCTTATGAATTAAAAAAAAAAAAAAAAAAAAACTTCACTTACAATTTTTCTGCCTGTCTCTGCTCATAAGGTGGAGGCTGTGTAAGCCCCCATGTAGAGGGCGGATCCTCTGAATGCATTACGTGGGCGGACCAGGGAGACCAGATGTCCCACATCACCTTCCAGCCCCAGACAGTTGTTACTTTGAGAAGTGGGTTAAATACTCTAGCCAGGAAGGAAGGAAGTGTTGGAGGTCTGTGGGAATGCAAATGCAGTTGCTTTACCATCTTTGGCATTGCAGAGGACACATGCATTTCAAATTAACCTTAAAGCTTGTCTCGTTTTGTGACAATGCCATGCATGTCTGGGGCAGGCAAGGGGCTATATTTATGTAATTTGATTGAGTATAACTACGTGTTCAGAGTTTGACTGAGTGGAACTAATGGGTGGGAACCCTTAATATTTGTTGCCACTGTCAGCAGATTAGTGTGGAGCTCTTCCTGGGCTTCCTAGGTGATGCTAGTGGTAAAGAACTGACCTGCCCATGTAGGAGGCCTAACAGACATGGGTTTGATCCCTGGGTTGGAAAGATCCCTTGGAGGAGGTCATGGCAACCTACTCCACTTGTCTTGCCTGGAGAATCTCATGCACAGAGGAGCCTGGTGGGCTACAGTGCATGGGGTCGTGAAAGAGTTGGGCACAACTGAAGCAACAGCACGCACTACCTCTGCTGCTCCACTGACTGCCAAATTCTGCCTCCCACCACGAAAGGGTGTCCTAGTGAAAAACTGCAAAACTGCAAAAGATGCTCCTTAAGGCTCCCTCCATGGACTAGACAACTGTGTCTCAGAATCAAAGGCTGGGGTACTTGCCCCAGGATGGCTCATGTCCCCCACTATGCTGAGTGTGCACAGACCCTCAGTATCATCTGGACAGTTATTTTGGTTACTGTGCAAGGAAATCTTGGGATGCCAAAGAAATCCAGTTTAGCTGACTTCTAGATCCATAGTGATGAACATGATGGGGAAAGAAGAGCAAACCCATCCCTGATGCTTAGTGGACCCAGATGTTATTTATAGTATTTTACATGTAATAGCTTCATCCTTGTGAAACAGGAGGGAAGGGGCAGGGCAATCCTTTCCTTACCTATCACTTTGTCTCTTACTGAATTCTTTCTGTGACCAGACATAAAGAACTCAAGCTTCATTAAGTCCCGAGACCAGGTGTGTGATTTCAATTAAAAGACAGTGGGTTCAAGTCCCACTGACAGGGCCAACTATAAATTAAGATAATCATGTGTGGGTGGGAAGGGCCACTGTTGCTCCCTCTCTCCAAGGTTTGCAGATGGAAACAGTTCTCACTCCAAAGGGGAGATTTCACCCCTGTAGATACAATGCCACGAAGACTCTCCTATATTGTTCGTGCTCACGCTCAGTCACTCAGTCATGTCCGACTCTTTGCAATCCCAAGAACTATAACCGTCCAGGCTCCTCTGTCCATGGGATTTCCCAGGCAAGAATACTGGAACAGGTTGCCATTTCCTCTTCCAGGGCATCTTCCCAACCCAAGGATTGAACCCACATCTCTTGTACCTCCTGCATTGACAGGTGGATTTTTTTTTTTAAACCACTGAGCCACCTGGGAAGCCTTGTATTGTCACGAGAGCACAAACTGGTACAAAATTTTCAGAACAGAATTTCACAGTATGCAAAAATTTGAAATACATATGCTCTTTTCCTTAGCAACCCACTTCTGTAACCCTATGACATGGAAGTGCTAGCAAAAAAAATCTATGTAGAAGGATGCATGTTGCCCCTTTGTAAGAACAAGGGTTGAAAACAACTTCAATGCCCATCACTAAGGTTTGGTTCAATGAATGAATGACATTCATTATATTCCATTTCCCGGAATATAGTGAGCTAAGAGGCATCATAAACTAGCTTTGTCTATATTGACATAGGGAGACCTACTCAATATATTGCTAAATGGGAAATCTATGTCTGGAATGATAGCATTAATATTACTAATAGTATTAAATGATACCATTAAAGAAAGTGTTGGGGGCAGAGATAGCTAGTTGTTTGCAGGATCCCTTCTTTATTTCCTTTAGTAATAGAATTCAGGTCTCCTCCCACTCTTGTCCATTTTCTAGTAAGTGGGTAGCTCAAGATGATATTGGGTTTCCCTGTGGCTCAGATGGTAAAGAATCTGCCTGCAATACTAGGAGACCTGGGTTCAATNTGTTTGCAGGATCCCTTCTTTATTTCCTTTAGTAATAGAATTCAGGTCTCCTCCCACTCTTGTCCATTTTCTAGTAAGTGGGTAGCTCAAGATGATATTGGGTTTCCCTGTGGCTCAGATGGTAAAGAATCTGCCTGCAATACTAGGAGACCTGGGTTCAATCCCTGGAGAAGGGAATGGCTACTCACTCCAGTATTCTTGCCTGGAGAATCCCATGGACAGAGGAGCCTGGTGGGCTACAGTCCATGGGGTCGCCAGGTGTTGGACATGACTAAGCAACTAATGCACGAAGACCACATTAGCTTAGGTGGGGGGATGTAGTCCAATCCTACATTTACGTGGGTGACCGAAGCTTCCTTTCAGCCAGCTTTGGCAGAGAGCCTAAATTCTGGCCAATGGGATGCGAGCAGAGGTAATTTGTGCAACCAAATGGTCACATCCTTCTAAAGGAAGTTAGTGGTTCACTTCCTCTATCCCCTTCCTGCAGCTGTGCCCAGAGATAAGGCTTTGATGCAGACAAGGACCCCTAGGAGGGGATGAAACCTCATGGAACAGAGGCAACTACCTGCCCTCTTCCACTCCTCCAAACACTTCTAGAAAGAGAAAGAAACAGCTATCTTGTTTGATTTACTGTGACAGTTAACCTTGTGTTCGAAGTAGCATGGTATGTGTTTACAGTATCACCACTGCTAATAACCGTAATGAACATACATCTAGTGCTTATTACGTGCCACGCTCTACTGCAGCCACTTTACATGCAATAGCTTGTTTAATCCTCACAACAGCCCTGTGAGGTGAATACTATAATTGTCCCCATTTTACAGATGCCAAAACGGAAACATGAGGAGATCAAGGGACTTGCCCAGGCTCTTCCAAGAAACAGGGCAGAGTTGCACCCAGGCACTGACTCCAGAGGCCATGTTCCTAACTAAGAGAAATCCCTAATAAGCTCCAGAGTATGGAATGCAGGGAGCAGAAAAGAGAAACTTTGTTTTTAACATTATACAAGCTAGAATGTTTGAAGTTTTTATAATACACACACACCTATTTTCATAATTTAGAAAAGGGAAGTTTAAATCTAGATATTTTAGTGGAAAATACACACCATGGAGAGAGGTAATGTTAGCTTAAAATGCAGCTCAGAAAAGAAGACAGTGATTTCCCTGGTGGTCCAGTGGCTAAGACTCCATGTTTCCAATGCAGGGGGGTCTGGGGTTCAATCCCTGGTCAGGGAACTAGATCCCTCATGCCACAACAAAGACCTGGCAGGGCCAAACAAATAAGTTCTTTTTTTTTTTTTAAATAGAAGACAACCCACTTCTGGGTTCTAATGGCTCCCTCAGCCTCAGAGAGAGCAGGGAAGTGGGTGGAAAGCCCTGGTACTATAACAGGATAGTAATAAAGGGTGGGTCAAAGCTAAGACGAGCAGAATGAGCCTGAACTGCCCCACAGATGGGCCAGACTAGCCAGCTGGTGAGATGTTGTCCAAACAACCAGTTCAACACGCTTCTCATTTTTCATCATCTGTTTTGCCATAATCTATCATTAGTATAAACCTAGAAAGCAAAAAAAAAAAAGTCTCAGCTAAACACTCCTCCCCTGAGAGGATCACAGGCATACTGTCCCTCTTTACATCTGTAAATATTTAGCACTCGAGTTCCTGGAAGAAGAAAAGTACTTGACTTTCCTAAACCTCCCGGGGCTGTGGGACGACCTCATGGGGCAGATGCTCTGAACCCAAACGTCACACCTTATTTGGGCTGAAATGAGTGGACGGCTGATGGTTTTTGTTTCAGATCTTCTAACTCGAATGAAAACTATTAGGTCTACAGTTACCAGACATAAATAAACTGTATAAACTATGGGTAGTAGGTCTGTACACTCACAAAATAAATGACCTCAGGGGTTTCTGGCCATTTGTTTATCGGCAGGGTTTCAAGGCCAAGAGGAAATTCATGTGCATTACACACAACATCATGGGAGCCCCAAGCTGGCAGACATATGTAGTTACATACACATTTCTATATTATTTATGTGGGCCTTCCCTGGGTGGCTTATCAGGTAAAGAATTGGCCTGCAATGCTGGAGACTTGGGTTCGATCCCTGGGTTGGGAAGATCCCCTGGAGAAGGGAAAGGCTACCCGTTCCAGTATTCTGGCCTAGAGAATTCCATGAACTGTATAGCCCATGGAGTTGCAGAGAGTTGGACACGACTAAATGACTTTCAGTTTCACTCCTTGGTGGCTCAGGTGGTAAAGAATTTGCCTGTAATATAGGAGACCCAGGTTTGGTCCCTGGATTGGAAGATCCCATGNGTCTGTTTTGCCATAATCTATCATTAGTATAAACCTAGAAAGCAAAAAAAAAAAAGTCTCAGCTAAACACTCCTCCCCTGAGAGGATCACAGGCATACTGTCCCTCTTTACATCTGTAAATATTTAGCACTCGAGTTCCTGGAAGAAGAAAAGTACTTGACTTTCCTAAACCTCCCGGGGCTGTGGGACGACCTCATGGGGCAGATGCTCTGAACCCAAACGTCACACCTTATTTGGGCTGAAATGAGTGGACGGCTGATGGTTTTTGTTTCAGATCTTCTAACTCGAATGAAAACTATTAGGTCTACAGTTACCAGACATAAATAAACTGTATAAACTATGGGTAGTAGGTCTGTACACTCACAAAATAAATGACCTCAGGGGTTTCTGGCCATTTGTTTATCGGCAGGGTTTCAAGGCCAAGAGGAAATTCATGTGCATTACACACAACATCATGGGAGCCCCAAGCTGGCAGACATATGTAGTTACATACACATTTCTATATTATTTATGTGGGCCTTCCCTGGGTGGCTTATCAGGTAAAGAATTGGCCTGCAATGCTGGAGACTTGGGTTCGATCCCTGGGTTGGGAAGATCCCCTGGAGAAGGGAAAGGCTACCCGTTCCAGTATTCTGGCCTAGAGAATTCCATGAACTGTATAGCCCATGGAGTTGCAGAGAGTTGGACACGACTAAATGACTTTCAGTTTCACTCCTTGGTGGCTCAGGTGGTAAAGAATTTGCCTGTAATATAGGAGACCCAGGTTTGGTCCCTGGATTGGAAGATCCCATGGTGAAGCAAATGGCAACCCACTCCAGTATTCTTGCCTGGAGAATCCCATGGACAGAGGATCCTGGCAGGCTACAGTCCATAAGGTCACAAAGAGTAAGACATGACTGAGCAACACTTCTACTTTTCATTCTTTATGTAAAGTGTATTTTTCATAATTAACCATACTCATTAAAAGAACTCTTCTTGATTCTGACCCTATGTCATTCCTATATTTGAGTGTGAAATTGCCCTGTCATTTATCAGATGATGGTGATGACAGTTGAAAGTTGCTGATTCTATGTTGAGCCTCTCAAATTTCACTTTAAATTTCATAGGTCTCAGGATTCCACAATTCTGGGAGCTAGTAAAAGAGATATTAATAATAGGGTCCCAGCTGGCCTGGCTACACTAGGTGATGCCCTAAAACAGAGAGAACCATCTGTATTCCCCTCCTTTTGGTACACATAGGCTGGGGGTAGGAGTGGGGTGGGTCTTTCCTTTCCCAGGAAATGGTTCATTTTTCCCTCCTCCAGTAAAGATCCTGAAAAACAACCACCCAAGATATCTAACCCCCTCCCATTTGTCCTTTCACCTCTAATAGGAAATCCTTTATATTTTCCCTTCATTTCCAATCTGAGAGGTTAACTGATGTGCTAGTGAGTTTTTGACTCCCCCTTAAAACAGAGGCCCTGGTCATTAGCTTGTACTCCTAACTCCGGCTCTTCCCCACAGGCCAGGAGAAGCAGCAGGCCTGGGTCAAGCCATTGCACAGACTGGAGAGGATCAGGTGAGATGACCCTGGGCAAGGACTCATAGCAGATCCTTTATGGTTTAACTGGGAGGAACAGAACAGAATCAGGAGTTGCTCTTCACACCCCGAACACCACAGAAGCACACATATACACACCACACACACTTACATATACATGCACACATACATGAGTCTACACACTGACCTCACCTACCTCTCCCCTCTCTCACCTTGGCTCAGCCACTCTGACCACCTCACATACCAGGCCTGTTCCTGCCTCAGGACCTTTGCACGGACAGCTCCCTCTGCCTGGAATACTCATAGCTCATTCCTTGGCTTCCTCTTAGTTTTTCCTCAGTTGACACCTTTACAGTGAGACCTTCCTTGACCACCTTATTTAAAACTCACACTTCCCTATGGCAAAAAGTAACCCAATATTGTAAAGAAACTATGATAAATAAACAAAATCCACACTTTCCTTCTAACACTACATTCCCAATACCCAGCTCATCTCTGTTTTCTGGACAGCACTTAGCCCTTTTTACATAATAGATAATTTACTTATTATATTTATTTTCTGTCTCTCTCAATTAGAATGTAAGTTCCATGATAGAAGGAAAGTTAATCCTTTCATTCAATGCTCTATCCCCAGTGCCTAAAACCACGGGTCAGCAAACAATAGCCACTGGCCAAATCCCACCCTCCCTAGTTTTAGTAATAGTAAGCTCAGAAATATTTTTACATTTAATTATTTTACTATATTTATTTATTTTGATGGAAAAGCAGTTTAATGAAATGATTAAAAAATAAGCTTATATGAAATAATTATTGACTTAGCCAGGGATATAGAATGCCAAGACCAGTGAATTTCTAAATTGAAAGTTGAAATAAGAACTTTAAAATTTCTTTTAAGTTGTAAAAATAGCTTCCTTTTTTTTTTTTTTTGAAGACTGACATTATTCAATAGTCTCAGAATCCACAAGTGTTCATGATATATTCAGATAATTAAGACCAATTTAGACCATTGTTTAATTCATTAGAGAGGTCACCCACACATCAATATCATTATACATATTTCATTTGAATATAGATTTAATGTAGAATTTTTTTACATTTTAAAATGTTTTGTTTTTGTTTTTTTTTAAAAAAAAAACCAAAACAACAACAAAAACTCACTATTTAGCCTTTTGGAAAGAAAACTGTTTTAAGAGCTGAGGTTATTACCTCTTGACCCACAAAGACAAAAGTCTTTACTATTTGGCCCTTTACAGAAAGCATTCATCTATCCCAGCCTAAAACAATACCCAGCACATAGCAGATGCTGAAAGAATGAACAAATGAATAAATGAACACCATTTTCCTTTTAATCAAAGAACTCAATAGAGATCAGACCTGTGGATGCCAAGGGGAGGTATGGACTGAAACCCACCAGGCTCCTCTGTCTGTGGAATTCTCCAGGCAAGAATATTGGAGTGGGTTGCCATTTCCTACTCCAGAGGATCTTCCCGACCCAGGGATGGAACCTGGGTCTCCTGCATTGCAGGCAGATTCTTTACCATCTGAGCTACCAGGGAAGCTGAAGTTTAAGATTAGCAGCTTCAAACTGGTATGCATAAGATGGAGAAAAACAATATCCTACTGTATAGCACAGAGAACTATATTATCCTATGATAAATTATAATGGAAAAAATATGAAAAGTAATGTATACATATATATAACTGAATCACTTTGCTGTATAGCATAAATTAACCTAAAGTTATAAATCAACTATCCTTCAATAAAATAAACTTTAAAAAAAAATGAGTGAAGAAAAGTTGAAATGCCCCTCCTTGATTTCTTTCCATTGTCTGGGTTTAAATTTTCTTTGTTCTTACAACTTCTTCACTTGTGCATAAGGAATGGGTCATTTGTAATCAGAACCAAATGGAATGATGGGAATTATCTGGAATGGAGCCTGAGGACAAAGTCCAGTTCCAACAGTCAGCAGATGATCAGTTTTGATCAATGATTCTCCATCTGTCCAGCTCCTTCCTTCCCACCTTGCTGTCCCACCTACTTCCCAGACCTGGGCACACACCCAAGCTTACTGGAATCCAGGGAAGGGAATTCTGACCCCATACCCCTTCTCCTTGCCTCTCACCTCTCAGCCCACCCTGGGAACCACTCTTCTGGAAGACTGTGTTTCTGGAACCTGGTGGAGTTTCTGAAAGTTGAAGAGGCTGCCTAGCCGAGTGTAGAAGTCAGCATTATTTCAAAAAGCCAATGTAGCCAACTCTTGGGCAGCAGCCTCTTCAGACAATGACTAAATGGTCACTATTGATCTGAGTTGTCCTCTTATAGCTCTTTAAAGGGATGAGCTCTGCCTTTGAAGACCGAGCAGTGCCTTTTGCTAATTGAGTGTCCCTGAGCCAAGTATTTAGTCTGAACCTCACTTTCCTCATCTTTAAGATGAGGCTTAAAGTACTCCTGCAGAATGGCTGAGATTGTAGATATACTTTGTAAACTAAAAAGTTCTCAGCCAAGATGAGATGTTGCTATAATCATTGATCTAGTAGAATGCGAGCGCTTCCCTGGTGGCTCAGCAGTAAATACACCTGCCAGTGAAGGAGACTCAGATTTGATTCCTGGGTCAGGAAGATCCCCTGGAGAAGGAAATGGCAAACCGCTCTAGTATTCTGGCCTGGGAAATCCCATGGACAGAGGAGACTGGCAGGCTACAGCCCATGGGGTTGCGAAGGGTCAGACACGACTGAGCGCCACCCCCCACCCCACACACACACAGAGAAAAGGTAAAAGGCACACGTCTCATTTCTCCAGTGTCGGTGGTGATTTTGTCCACATTCTACCTCTCACCTCTCCCTACCCTCACTCTCAACAGTGGCAATACTTTATCAAAGACCATAAAAACGTTCACATTCTTTAACCCAGTAATTCTATTTGGGGAAGAAGATTGGGAGAAATAATGCCCAGAGAGAAAGAGCAATATTCACTGCAGATGTTTTTAATAATAGTGCCCCAAAAGGAAACACCCTAAATGTCAACAGATGGGAAATGCTCAGATTAATTAAGTGCTAATAGGTGCAATGTTTGCAAAGTAATAATTATGAAAAGTTTGTCACCACATGGACATTATCATGCTATCTAGAAAAAAGTGAATATAAAGTGGTGGTGGCTCAGTGGTAAAGAAACCGCCTGCCAATGCAGGAGATGCAGGTTTGAACCCTGGGTCAGAAGGATTCTCTGGAGAGGAAATGCAACCCACTTCAGTATTCTTGCCTGAGAAATCCCATGGACAGAGAAGCCTGGCAGGCTACAGTCCACGGGGTTGCAAAGAGCCAAAGGCAACTTAGTGACTAAACAAAAAACAATGTAACCTCTAATGGCAGCTCTGTATAGAATATTTGCATATATGAGCAGATTAAAATAAAAAAAAATAGTTGTATTTCAGGAATGGTCTTCTGTGCATTCTCTCAGTCATGTCCGACTCTTTAAGACTCCATGGACTGCAGTACACCAGGCTTCCCTGTCCATCACCAACCCCCAGAACTTGCTCAAACTCATGTCCATTGAGTCAGCAATGCCATCCAACCATCTCATCCTCTGCCATCCCCTTCTCCTCCTGCCTTCAATCCTTCCCAGCATCAGGGTCTTTTCCAGTGAGTCAGTTCTTCGCATCAGGTGGCCAAAGTATTGGAGTTTCAGCTTCAACATCAGCCCTTCCAATGAATATTCAGGCCTGATTTCCTTTAGGATGGACTGGTTGGATCTCCTTGCTGTCCAAGGGAATCTCAAGAGTCTTCTCCAACACCACAGTTCCAAAGCATCAATTCTTCAGCACTCAGCTTTCTTTATAGTACAACTCTCACATCCACACACGACTACTGGAAAAACCATAGCTTTGACTAGGCAGACCTTTGTCAGGAATAGTCTCAGACTGGCTTAAAAAATGTTTACACAAACACTTGAATATCATTACATGGTTACTCTTTCTATAAGAGTATCCTGCTTGCCGTTAGAAGAAGACCACATTCTTTAACCTCAGCTATAACATTTATTAGCTATTGATACTTTGGGCAACCATTTAAACTGTCCTAGTTTCCTTACTAGTAAAATGAAGACTATCATATCCCCTCACAAGGCTGCTGTAATAGTGCCTGTTCAGTCACTCAATCATGTCCGACTCTATACAACCCTCATGTACTATAGCCCACCAGGCTCCTCTGTCCATGGAATTTTCCAGGCAAGAATACTGGAGATGGTTGCCATTTCCTACACCAGGGAATCTTCCCGATCCAGGGCTTGAACCTGAGTTTCCTGTGCCTCCTGCATTGGCAGGCCAATCCTTTCACTGGGCCACCTGGGAAGCCCTGTGATACATACGAGGTTGTCGTACAGAAAAAGCTGATGGAACTTTTCAGTCAACCCGAGTACTTTGTGAACGGCAGAGATGTAACCATCCTCTTTGACCATCAGCTGGTCCCCAACCTGGACCCATTTTCTTGGGCTTGAGGACGATCAAGGGAGCAGGAGAAGGTAGGGAGGACCATCAGACTCAGTACAGGTCTCACACCTGTAACAGGAGACGGGGGAAGCGGGAGGATGGGTGGAAGACACTCAGGCCGTGGCGTGACTCTTGGCCATGTCACCTGAAGGAAGTAACTGCACCCCGCAGGAGTAGGGCTGCTCATTAAACTCAGGAAAGTGGGGCCACAGCCTGATATAGCAGTGGGTGCAGGGGGCCTGCAACCAGTGCCGTCAGTCAACTGTCCTCACCGTATCAGATCAGAGCGGCACAATTCCACGGCGACCACAACCCCCTGTTCCTTTCTCCCCTGCTTGAGTTCATCTCCATAATGGACTGATATCTTTCCATTGTCCCAGACGTTTTCATGACATCTCTCCACTAATTCCATTTAAAGCACACTGATAGAGTAATCTCCTCAGAGGACAACTGCTCCTATGTCACCACTCAGACACTATCAGTGGTTCCTCATTGCCTGAAAATATACCCCCATCTCCAACCTGTGTGATAAGCTGGGCCGGGCCTGCTCTTCCAGCCTCTTGACCCCCTAGACTGACCTTTCTTATGTATTGACTGATCATCAGGACGTAGCTGCAATGAGATTGTTCTAGGGTTGTTATTTAACCCACAACACAGAAAGTTGGTTCTGGTTATGCGGTAAGAAATTGTACTTGGATTTTATCTTCAGGGAACGTGGGCTTGCTTTTGCAACCCAGTAGAGTTTCAAGAGGAGTGAATGGGTGTGTAAGAGGTTTGATAAGACCCCACTTGAGGTATTCTACAACCTGGCAGCATTTCACCTGGAGAGGTGGAAAACCACCAGCAGAAATTACCTTCTGACAGCAAAGAACTCACTAGAAAAGAAGGATACTGAAAGTCAGCCAGTGGAAGTAAGTTCAGAAAGGTACATTAGGGTCACACTCAGCAGAACGCTGAATGTCCAGAGGGACAGCTGGGAGACCTGCCTAAAGTGAGGGTTTTGACATAGAAGTCTTACACAAGTCAAAGCTGACTAGTACAAGCACATTCCCTTTCTGGGGATGGCTGGCTGAGGAATTTTCTGGAATATCATTTCCCAAATCACCCCAACTGCCTCGTGGAAAACCACACGGGCTGGTGGCTACTGAATTATTTTCAGGTGATGGCCAACTGTCCAAAGCCCTTAGTGGGGCTCACTCAGTTCTGCCTCCTTGGCCCAATCGCTATTCTTTGAACAGAGGGAGTCCATTGTTGTTCAGGAACTTGAAATCTGCAGTCCCTGGTACCCCAGTGCAGCTGTGCCCAGACATTCAATTGGAAATCTCCTTCACCCTGCACTACAGCCCACTCCTCCCTTCCTGGACCTCTACTCCAAAGATAGATCCTCGAATATGGCTCCCCTGATCACCCCAAATCAAACTCTCTCTCACACCCACCTGTGGAAATTCTTTTTTAAAAATTGGAGCATAATTGGTTTACAATGTTGTGTTAGTTCCTGTTGTACAATGAAGTGAATCCGCTATGTGTATACATATATCCCCTCCCTCATGGACCTCCCTCCCAAACCTCCATTCCACCCATCTAGGTCATCACAAAGCACTGAGCTAGGCTTCCTGTGACTGTGGCTCAGACCATGAACTCCTTATTGCAAAATTCAGACTTAACTTGAAGAAAGTAGGGAAAACCACTAGACCATTGAGGTATGACCTAAATCAAATCCCATACGATTATACAGTGGAAGTGACAAATAGATTCAAGGGATTAGATCTGATAGAGTGCCTGAAGAACTATAGACAGAGGTTCATGAGGTTGTATAGGAGGCAGTGATCAAGACCATCCCCAAGGAAAAGAAATGCAAAAAGGCAAAAGGGTTGTCTGAGGAAGATTTACAAATAGCTAAGAAAAGAAAAGATGTGAAAGGCAAAGGAGAAAAGGAAAGATATATCCATTTGAATGCAGAGATCCAAAGAATAGCAAGGAGAGATAAGAAAGCCTTCCTCAGTGATCAGTGCAAAGAAATAGAGGAAAACATGGAATGGGAAAGACTAGAGATATCTTCAAGAAATTTGGAGCTACCAAGGGAACATTTTATGCAAAGATGGGCTCAATAAAGCACAGAAATGGTATGGACCTAACAGAAGCAGAAGATATTAAGAAGAGGGGGCAAGAATACACAGAAGAACTATACAAAAAACATCATCATGACCCAGGTAACCACGATGGTGTGATCACTCACCTAGAGCCAGCCATCCTGGAATGGGGAGTCAAATGGGCCTTCAGAAGCATCACTGTGACCAAAGCTAGTGGTGGTGATAGAATTTCAGTTGTGCTATTTCAAATCCTGAAAGATGATGCTGTGAANACATCATCATGACCCAGGTAACCACGATGGTGTGATCACTCACCTAGAGCCAGCCATCCTGGAATGGGGAGTCAAATGGGCCTTCAGAAGCATCACTGTGACCAAAGCTAGTGGTGGTGATAGAATTTCAGTTGTGCTATTTCAAATCCTGAAAGATGATGCTGTGAAAAGTGGAAAATGCCACATTCAATATGCTAGCAAATCTGGAAAACTCAGCAGTGGCCACAGGACTGGAAAAGGTTAGTTTTCATTCCAATCTCAAAGGCAATGCCAAAGAATGTTCAAACTACCACACAATTGTATTCACCTCACATGCAAGCAAAGTAATGCTCAAAATTCTACAAGCCAGGCTTCAACAGAATGTGAACCGTGAACTTCCAGACGTTCAAGCTGGGTTTAGAAAAGGCAGGGGAACCAGAGATCAAATTTCCAACACAGAGAAAGCAAGAGAGTTCCAGAAAAACATCTACTTCTGCATTATTGACTACACCAAAGCCTTTGACTGTATGGATCACAACAAACTACGGAAAATTCTTATAATAGAGACGGGAATGCCAGACCACCTGACCTGCCTCCTGAGAAATCTGTATGCAGGTCAGGAAGCAACAATTCTAACCGGACATGGAACAACAGACTGGTTCCAACTTGGAAAAGGAGTATATCAATGCTGCGTATTGTCATCTTGCTTATTTAAATTATATGCAGAGTACATCATGAGAAATGCCAGGCTGGATGAAACACAAGCTGGAGTCAAGATTGCCGGGAGAAATATCAATAACCTCAGATATGCAACTGCTGAGTCCATGTACCACAGCTACTGAAGCCCGCACATCCTAGAGCCCATGCTCCCCAA
>SJYA01000845.1:0-39586 GCA_006410615.1 Neotragus moschatus | reverse complement strand
TGCTGCGATTCATGGGGTCGCAAAGAGTGGGACATGACTGAGCGACTGAACTGAACTGAACTGATGGTGGTAAAATTTCACCTCCCACCTGAGCTACCAGGGAAGCCCGAGCAATAATTAATTACCACTCATTAATTTGGTCACAATTCTCCTACCTGGGAATGATTTCCTACCATTCTTATTTGATGTTGCCATCTAAATTATTTCTCTTCAGAAAAGAAAAAAATTAGCTTGTGTTTGTAGCTCACTACATTTCTCACCATTCTTACTACCCAAGGTCAAAGATTCAAATCTTCCTTTTCATGTTGTACTCTGTCTTCTTTCAGTTCTACCTGATACAGTTTCTTAAAGTTAAATTTTTTCAAGTTTCTTTGTTTATTTTTTAAATTATTTTTAAATTTAAGGGCAATTGCTTTACAGAATTCTGTTGGTTTGTGCCAAACATCAACATGAATCAGCCATACGTATATATATGTTCCATCCTTAAACCTCCTTCCCATCTTCCTTCCCATTCCACTCCTCTAGCTTTTTACAGAGCCCCAGTTTGAGTTCTCTGAGTCATACAGCAAATGCCTTTTGGCTCTCTATTTTACATATGGTAATATAGATTTCCATATTACTCTCTCCATAGGTCCCAACCTCTCATTCTTCCCATTCCCCGGGTCATCAAGTATGTTCTTTATATCTGTGTTCCCAGTGCTGCACTGCAAACAATTTTATCAGTATCACCTTTCTAGATTCCATATATATGCATTGGTATAAGATACTCATTTTTCTCTTTCTGACTTAATTTCCTTGCTATAATAAGCCCTAGGTTCATTACCTCATTAGAACTGACTCAAATGTATTCCTTCTTGTGGCTGAGTAATAGTTCGTTGTATATATGTAACACAGTTTCTTTATCCATTCATCTGTTGATGGACATCTAAGTTGCTTCCATTTTCTAGCTATTGCAAATAGTGCTGCAATGAACACTGGGGTACATGTGTCTTTTTCAATCTTGATTTCCTTAGGGTATATGCCCAGAAATGGAATTTCTGGGTCATATAATGGTAAAATTTTTCAAATTTTTTATGAGTCTATTTATAATTTACTCCAGTAGATAACAAACAATCCCACAAACTTGATCTAAAGAAGCTGTTGGGTACTTGGATTCCTTGTAAATCTTTTATAAGACAAGGCTCTTAAGATGTAAGGAAGCTCTGTTATTTAGAAAAGATATGTGAGAAACGACCTAAACATACTTAGAGGGGTCCAGTTTTTGAATAGATCTCTGAGGATGACTATGTTTTTCAGAAGTCTTGACAGTGTTTTACTTTCGAAGCCTTAATTCAATTTACAGAACTATTTATTTGTTGCCATATTCAACTACTGTCTCAAGCCATTTCTTAATTTTAGAAACATTTGCTATCTGGAAAGCTGAGTCTAAAAAATATTTTATTTTTAAACAGAAAACCTATGAGACTTTATATTATATTAATTCTTATTTCAGCTCTTTTCTACTATCTCACATTTTACTATAGACAGCAAGGGGACTGTAGGTCATATCTTCAACTCTCTTCCTAGAAATTTCCTTACTTAGTTCAACAGTTTCTTAGGTGAATTTTCTCTTTCCACATTATTTTAGGCCATAATGTCCCCAGATTTCTTTTACTCTATTAACAAGGTTCTCTAGCTTCCAATCACTTCATGGGAAATAGATGGGGAAACAGTGGAAACAGTGTCAGACTTTATTTTTTGGGACTCTAAAATCACTGTAGATGGTGATTGCAGCCGTGAAATTAAAAGATGCTTACTCCTTGGAAGGAAAGTTATGACCAACTTAGACAGCATATTCAAAAGCAGAGACATTACTTTGTCAACAAAGGTTCATGTCATCAAGGCTGTGGTTTTTCCAGTAGTCATGTATGGATGTGAGAGTTGGACTATGAAGAAAGCTGAGCACCAAAGAATTGATGCTTTTGAACTGTGGTGTTGGAGAAGACTCTTGAGAGTCCCTTGGACGGCAAGGAGATCAAACCAGTTCATGCTGAAGGAGATCAGTCCTGGCTGTTCATTGAAAGGAATGATGCTAAAGCTGAAACTCCAATAATAATAATAATAATTTGGCCACCTCATGCGAAGAGTTGACTCATTGGAAAAGACTCTGATGCTGGGAGAGATTGGGGGTAGGAGGAGAAGGGAACGACAGAGGATGAGATGGCTGGATGGCATCACCGACTCAATGGACATGAGTTTGGGTAAACTCTGGGAGCTGGTGATGGACGGGGAGGCCTGGTGTACTGCACTTAACAGGGTTACAAAGAGTTGGACACAACTGAGTGACTGAACTGAACTGAACTAGCTTCCAATGACATTTATTTATCCTTCATTAAGCACTCATCAATATGCCTCTGAGAGCAATTAGGCCTTTACCAGCAGTCTCTTCTTAGTCTGTCAATAACGCTCTTCTCAGGGCTCTTCCAGCTTCCACATGCAACCTGTGCAGGCTGCATGTGCAACCTGGTTCCACATGCTCTAAAACTACTGTCTCAGATTTAGATGCTGCTTTGGGACCAACCTCCAATCCAACATGAGTTGTTGTAACAAGATGGTGGACTTTGGTAAATTATGTTTCCCAACAAAGAACACAGTTTCAACCTCATATGTTGTTTCAAAAACTTGCTATTCTTGCCAGATATATTTTCTCTTCTCTCAAAACGGGATGAGTCTTTGTAAACGCCTCATGCAAATTGAATATAGCAGAAATAATCTACTGTAACTTATAAGTCTATGTTAGAACAGAAAATACAATTTCTTCCAGTCTATGTCCCTTGGAACCTATGTACTATATTGTAGGAAAACTCTGACCCACTGAGAAGCCACAAACACTGTATGATAACTTACAGCCAAGCTAAACGTCCAGTTTATCAATCATCAAGAAGTTATCAACCATGGGAGTGTGAACGAAATGCCTCAGATGAGTTCAGACCCTATGTGTAGTGTTGGCTCAAGCCCTCAGCTGTTAATTAAATGCCCAAACATCACTAGACAAAAACAAATAGAACTGTCTTTGTCCTTTCTAAATTTTAATGCTCCATAGAATGTAGGAGTATATAAAATAGCTGTTTTACAGTACTAAAATTTGGGGTAATTTTTTGTACAGCAATAAATAATCAGAACAGTAAGAATTGTCAAAAGCAGATGAAAAATATGGAAGTAAGCAGTTGTAAGAGAAATCAAATGGCTAACAACAATGCAAATCAGTCATAATGGCAGAAAACAATACAACATTTTAAGGCCATTATCATCCAACTAAAAATAAATAAATAAGAAATCAGTTGGCTCTGTAAGAAAAAGTTTGCATCTCCCTAACAGGCATCATTAAAGCAGCAATGATCTCTACCTATAATGAGGCAGTTTAATTTGTTATTTTTGGCTTATGAAGATACCTAGATTCCTAATAAAATTCTTTTTTTTTTTCCTTCAGTTTTTCAGTCGATGTGTCTTACTTGCCATCAAAGAATACCAACTGATCACAAAGCAAGTCCAAGGAGTGGAAGCAAGCAATAGATCCTCTGAAACAAATGTGTAGTATTTGGAAATATTTGCTCACACTAGTTGGGGAAATAGCAGTGAGGTTGCTTTTAAAGACCAAGATGAAATAGTAACTCCCCATGACACACAGTTGTAACGTAGTGAATTAATCTATCAGTGGTGGCCCCCGCATCTTTGTTATAAGGAATTCCATCTGTTACTGTAAAATAATTCAGCTATCATTGGTCCAACCACACAGTCATTTTTACATATGATTAATGCACTAATTGTTTAAATAGTGAAGTATAAAATGATAAAAAATGCATGGAATTATAGGTCTAAAAATAAGTTTAATTTTGGTCTCTCACAAGGCTAAAATTCCTTGAGAATTGAGATAATTTTTCAAATATTTGCATAGGTTCTCATTCTTGATAAATAAAATAATGAATTAATGATCGAAACAATAACTTATTGAATGATGTACAGCACTTTCTCTGAATTGGTTGGAATTAACATGGGGCATTTAGATTCCTGAAAGTCAATGATTGTAGGGATTTCTAATTGCTTCTCCCACACTGACACACACACACACACACACACACACACACAGACTAACACACACACAAGATCTTAAAGACACTAAAGACATTAAAGACACATGAGAGTAGAAATATTTCTGGTTAATTTCAAGTGTTTATCATTTTTTGTTTGTTTGTTTGTTTTAACGACAGGATGAGAATATAATAATATTGCAAATATCCATATTTGTAAAATTCTTAAAGTTAATAATATTACAATTTTTCACCATTTTTTAACTCAGAGTGAGAGTGCTAGCTCTTTATATATAGACTACAAGCAAGAAGAGCAAAATATGTACTTGTTCTTCTATAACACATATTTCTAATTATTCAAAATTTAAGCAGTTTGACACTACCCATCTATATGCTGCCTGAAATTATGACATTGTTTATGCCTGGATTGGTTGAAATAGTTAAACAAATCTCTTGAACTAAAAACATTTTCGTACATAAGCTACTGGTGTTGCACCTGACATCTGGACCAGTTGTCAGCTCTGGTAGTTATGTCCCTTTAGTGTTCCATGCCGGAGAAGACAATGGCACCCCACTCCAGTACTCTTGCCTGGAAAATCCCATGGACGGAGGGGCCTGGTGGGCTACAGTCCATGGGGTCGCTAGGAGTCAGACACAACTGAGCGACTTCACTTTCACTTTTTACTTTCTTGCACTGGAGAAGGAAATGGCAACCCACTCCAGTGTTCTTGCCTGGAGAATCCCAGGGATGGGGGAGCCTGGTGGGCTGCCATCTATGGGGTCGCACAGAGTCGGACACGACTGAAGCGACTTAGCAGCAGCAGCAGCAGCAGCAGCAGTGTTCTATGCATCTATTTTCTATCTTGTTTAGATCTTGTAATTTAAGCTTCTTTAAATAGGATACAGGTCTTCTGCATAATGCAAAATCTTGAATGAATTAAAAAGAGAGATGTGATATCATAGAAACATTGTCTTCAAAGTGTAATTTCATTTTTAAAAGTTTTCATCCTTGCATGCATGACAGCAATGTAGGTATTCTATTCATAGCCACTAGGATAGTAATGAAATTTCTTGGTGTATTGGCCAAAAGTTTCATTTAGGTTTTTCCATAACACTGTATGGAAAAACCCAGATGAATCTTTTGGCCACCTCAATATTAATGTCTGTGGCACATAAAAAGCCAATTTAAAATGCTATTAAATGTAGTTAGAGTATTTAAGCAATCCTTTTGTAGACTGATAAAAGATTATTGATTGTGGAGAGAAAGCAATAAAATTAGATTTAGGAATTGGACCATTGGTTAGGTTTCTTTATTATCTAAATAACTCCAAGCTCTCGTCCATTTCATTCCTAGGCACATAAAAAATAGTAACATGTCACAGACCTTCAAATTCATTCCTGAGTGCCTGAAAATCTAAACTGTGAATATCTGTCAACATAGCAGTCAGGCTTTGACATCACATGTTTAAAACAATGTGTGTTCATTGTAGAAAAATATGTAATAAAATATAGTCTCAGTATTCTTTCTTTTACTGGAAACTTTATCTCAGTCTCTCTACCATTTATCCTTAATCTATATATGGCTGAAAGATGGAGAAGCTCTAAACAGTCAGCAAAAACAAGATGGGGAGCAGACTGTGGCTCAGATCATGAACTCCAAATTCAGACTTAAATTGAAGAAAGTGGGGAAAACCACTAGATCATTCAGGTATGACCTAAATTAAATCCCTTACAATTATACAGTGGAAGTGAGAAATAGATTTAAGGGACTAGATCTGATAAACAGAGTGCCTGATGAACTATGGACAGGTTTGTGGCATTGTACAGGAGACAGGGATCAAAACCATCCCCATGGAAAAGAAATGCAAAAAAAAAAAAAAAACAAAAAAAAAAAACCAAATGGCTGTCTGAGGAGGCTTTACAAATAGCTGTGAAAACAAGAGAAGTGAAAAGAAAAGGAGAAAAATAAAGATATACGCATTTAAATGCAGAGTTCCAAAGAATAGCAAGGAGAGATAAGAAAGCCTTCCCCAGTGATCATTGAAAAGAAACAGAGGAAAACAATAGAATGGGAAAGACTAGAGATCTCGTCAAGAAAATTAGAGATACCAAGGGAACATTTCATGCAAAGATGGGCTCAACAAAGGACAGAAATGGTCTGGACCTAACAGAAGCAGAAGATATTAAGAAGAGGTGGCAAGAATATACAGAAAAATTATACAGAAAAGATCTTCACGACCCAGATAATCACGATGGTGTGATTACTCACCTAGAGCCAGACATCCTGGAATGTGAAGTTAAATGGGCTTTAGGAAGCATCACTATGAACAAAGCTAGTGGAGGTGATGGAATTCCAGTTGAATTATTTCAAATCCTGTGAAAGTGTTGCACTCGATACGGCAGCAGATTTGGAAAACTCAGCAGTGTCCACAGGACTGGAAAAGGTCAATTTTCATTTCAATCTCAGAGAAAGGCAATCCCAAAGAATGCTCAAACTATGACACAATTGCAATCATCTCACACACTAGCAGAGTAATGCTCAAAATTCTCCAAGCCAGGCTTCAGCAATACCTGAACCGGGAACTTCCAGATGTTCAAGCTGGTTTTAGAAAAGGCAGAGTAACTAGAGATCAAATCACATCTGTTGGATCTTAAAAAGTAAGAGAGTTCCAGAAAAAGCATCTATTTCTGCTTTATTGACTATGCCAAAGCCTTTGAGTGTGTGGAACACAAAAAACTGTGGAAAATTCTGAAAGAGTGGAAATGCTAGGTCACCTGACCTGGCTCTTGAGAAATCTGTATGCAGGTCAGGAAACAACAGTTAGAATTGGACATGGAACAACAGACTGGTTCCAAATCGGGAAAAGAATACGTCAAGGCTGTATATTGTCACCCTGCTTATTTAACTTATATGCAGAGTAGATCATGAGAAGTGCTGGACTGGATGAAGCACAAGCTGGAATCATGATTGCCGGGAAAAATATCAATAACCTCAGGTATGCAGATGACACCACGCTTATGGCAGAAAGTAAAGAAGAACTAAAGAGCCTCTTGATGAAAGTGAAAGAGGGGTGTGAAAAAGTTGGGATTGGGAGCTCATATACACTTGTGGCTCATTCATGTCAATCTATAGCAAAATGAATACAGTATTGTAAAGCAAAACAAACTAAAAAATAAAAATTAAAAAAAAAAAAGCTCAACATTCAGAAAACTAAGATCATGGCATCCAGTCCCATCACTTCATGGGAAATAGATGGGCAAACAGTGGAAACAGTGTCAGACTATTATTTTGTTGGCTCCAAAATCACTGCAGATGGTGATTGCAACTATGAAATTAAAAGACGCTTACTCCTTGGAAGGAAAGTTATGACTAACCTAGACAGCTTATTAAAAACCAGAGACATTACTTTGCCAACAAAGGTCCATCTAGTCCAGGCTATGGTTTTTCCAGTAGTCATGCATGGTTGTGAGAGTTGGACTGTAAGTAAAGAAGCTGAGCACTGAAGAATCAATGCTTTTGAATTGTGGTGTTGGAGGACTCTTGAGAGTCCTTTAGACTGCAAGGAGACCCAACCAGTCCATCCTAAAGGAGATCAATCCTGGGTGTTCATTGGAAGGACTGATGTTGAAGCTGAAACTCCAGTACTTTGGCCACCTGATGTGAAGAGCTGACTGATTTGAAAAGATCCTGATGCTGGGAAAGATTGAAGATGGGAGGAGAAGGGGACTACAGAGGATGAGATGGTTGTATGGCACACTGACTCAGTGAACATGAGTTTAGGTAAACTCCAGGAACTAGTGATGGGCAGTTAGGCTTGGTGTGCTGCAGTCCATAGGGTCGCAAAGATTTGGACATGACTGAGTAACTGAAATGAACTGAACTGAACTGAATATATGGTTGATGGAACAGTCNAAAAATATCAATAACCTCAGGTATGCAGATGACACCACGCTTATGGCAGAAAGTAAAGAAGAACTAAAGAGCCTCTTGATGAAAGTGAAAGAGGGGTGTGAAAAAGTTGGGATTGGGAGCTCATATACACTTGTGGCTCATTCATGTCAATCTATAGCAAAATGAATACAGTATTGTAAAGCAAAACAAACTAAAAAATAAAAATTAAAAAAAAAAAAGCTCAACATTCAGAAAACTAAGATCATGGCATCCAGTCCCATCACTTCATGGGAAATAGATGGGCAAACAGTGGAAACAGTGTCAGACTATTATTTTTTTGGCTCCAAAATCACTGCAGATGGTGATTGCAACTATGAAATTAAAAGACGCTTACTCCTTGGAAGGAAAGTTATGACTAACCTAGACAGCTTATTAAAAACCAGAGACATTACTTTGCCAACAAAGGTCCATCTAGTCCAGGCTATGGTTTTTCCAGTAGTCATGCATGGTTGTGAGAGTTGGACTGTAAGTAAAGAAGCTGAGCACTGAAGAATCAATGCTTTTGAATTGTGGTGTTGGAGGACTCTTGAGAGTCCTTTAGACTGCAAGGAGACCCAACCAGTCCATCCTAAAGGAGATCAATCCTGGGTGTTCATTGGAAGGACTGATGTTGAAGCTGAAACTCCAGTACTTTGGCCACCTGATGTGAAGAGCTGACTGATTTGAAAAGATCCTGATGCTGGGAAAGATTGAAGATGGGAGGAGAAGGGGACTACAGAGGATGAGATGGTTGTATGGCACACTGACTCAGTGAACATGAGTTTAGGTAAACTCCAGGAACTAGTGATGGGCAGTTAGGCTTGGTGTGCTGCAGTCCATAGGGTCGCAAAGATTTGGACATGACTGAGTAACTGAAATGAACTGAACTGAACTGAATATATGGTTGATGGAACAGTCAATCAAAGTATCTTTTTAGCCTCATAAAAGTGACCATTAACTTAATGAGATAAGAGAATCTTTCCTAAACTTTAGAATTTTTGATAAATGGCATGAAGAAAATCAAAAGAGCTCATTTATTGCTTGCAATTTTGTCAATCAGAGATCAGCAAACTGTGTAAAGAGGATCAGTCTCCTAGTTTTAGAAATAGTTTATTGGACCATAGTCATGTTCATTTGCTTACAAATTGTAGATGGCTGATTTCACACCACAGTGGTAGAGTTAAGTAGTTGCAATAGAAATCAAATAGCTCACAAATCTTAAATACCTACTGTTTTTTTCTGTAAGAAAAAATTTGTATATCCCTGCCTGGCATCATTAAAGCAGCAATGGATTTCTATCTTTCCTGTGCCAGTTTGTCCAGTTACTGTTTTGGGCTTATGAAATTACCTAGGTTCCTATTAAAGTTCATTTTTTCTCAATTTGGTTAGAGCTGGTGTGTTTTGCTTGTAATCAAAGAATACCATTTGATCACAAAATGAATTCCAGGAGTGGAGGCACACAATAGATCCTCTTCAAAGAAATATGCAGTATTTGGAAGTATTTATCTTCACAAAATGGGGAAACAGCAGTGAAATTGCTATTTAAAGGCCAAGATGAGACTGTTACTCCCCATGACGCAGTTTCAAAGTAGTGAATTAGTCTATCTATGGTGGCTCCAGAAACTTTGAGATAACTGCAGAGAATTCTGTTACTGTAGATTAATTCAAATCTCACGAGAAGTACAGAAACTGGAATAGAATTCTTACTATGACAGCACTGGAATATATGAAATATTAAAATTCTTTTTCTTAACTAAGATGAAGTTGGTTTTTCTTGTTTACAATAAAAGAATCTTATCTGATCTGCCTTTACTTATTAATTTGAAAGCCTCCAAACTCCAAATTGAGACTGTTTTCCCTACTTCAACTAAATAAAATGGCCACAGTTTGCTTCTAATATATAAAATATGAAACATTATAGAGAGCCTTTTAATGGCTGCATGAAAAGTTATCCATTGTACTATATGGAAATATAGTAGCCCTAAAGACAAGTCCCTGCTTTGACTGTTTTTCCAAGACTCTCCTTTGGGCCCACCTGTGAGGGAATTTCCCTGTGCCCAGGAACTCCTGTTTCAGGGCTCCCTCCCCACTCCTTGGGGCACAAGCTCCTGCCCAGAAGTTTTCCATCTTTTCCTTTTTGTGTCTCCCTCCTCTTTCCTACCTCATTTCAGGGAGCTTACCCTGTCTTCTTGGATGCCTGGGGTCTTCTGCTGTTGCCTAGAGGTTGCTTTGTAGGAGTTGTTCCATATCTTAATGAGTTTTTGATGTATTTGGGAGGAGACTGGTGATCTCCCCCATCATACTTTCCCCCATCTTCTTCCGTCTCCTCACTCATAAACAGTAATTTTAATAAAAAATTTTCAAGCAAGTCTTGTTAATAATAGGTGGAACAAACATGGACTTTAGAAGAGAAAATTCCTAAATTAAAATTTGTGAGACTTGCCCTAAGGGGAATATACTCTTTTACAGGCATGAACATTTTGTTGTTCAAATCATCCCCAATTCTTCGCAACCCATGGACTGCAGCACACCTGTCCCTCACCATCTCCCTGAGTTTGCCCAACTTCACGTCCATTGAATCAGTGATGCATTCTAACCATCGCACCCTTTGTGCCTCTTTCTCCTCTGCCTTCAACCTTTCCCAGCATCAGGGTCTTTACCAATGAGTTAGCTATTTGCGACCGGTAGCCAAAGTACTAGAGCTTCAACTCTAATGAGTATTCAGGGTTGACTTCCTTTCAGATTTGCTAGTTTGATATCTTTGCTTTACAAAGGACTCTCAGGAATCTTCTCCAGCACCACAGCTTGAAAGCATCAATTTTTTGGTGCTCTTCCTTATTGTCCAGCTCTCACATCCATACATGACCGCTAGGACAACCATAACCTTGACTCTATGAACTTTGTTGCCAGAGAGTTGTCTTTGCTTTTTAACACACTGTCTAGGTTTATCATAGCTTTCCTGCCAGGAAGCAATTGTATCTGAGGTTGTTGCTATTTCTCCTGGTAATCTTGATTCCAGCTTGTAATTCATCCAGCCCAACATTTCATTTGATATGCCCTGTGTATAATTACATAAACAGGGTGACAATAAACAGCCTTGTTGTATTCCTTTCCCAATCCTGAACCAGTCAGTTGTTCCATATAGGTTTTTTTTTTTTTTTTGCTTCTTGACCCACATATAGGTTTCTCAGAAGACAGGTAAGACGATCTGGTATTCCCATCACTTTAAGAGTTTTCTACAGTTTGTTATAACTCGTGCAGTCATAAGCTTTAGTATAGTGGATGAAACAGAGGTAAATGTTTTCTGGAATTCCCTTGCTTGTTCCATGATTCAGCAAATGTTGGCAATTTGATCACTAGTTCCTCTACCTTTTCGAAACCCAGCTTAAAACATCTGGAAGTTCTTGGTTCACATAATGCTAAAGCCTAGCTTGGAGAATTTTGAGCATAACTTACTAGCATGGGAAATGAGTGCAACGGTCTGGTGATTTGAACATTCTTTAATACTGACCTTCTTGGGAACTGGGATGAGGATTGACCTTTTCCCCACCCGTGGCCACTGCTGGCTTTTCCAAATTTGCTGACATAATGAGTGTGGCCCTTTAGGAACATCATGTTTTAGGATTTTACATAGCTCTGCTGGAATTCCATCACCTCCACGAGCATTATTGGCAGCAGCACTTCCTATGGCCTACTCGAACTCACACTCCAGAATGTCTGGCTCTGAGTGAGTGATTGCACCATTGCAGCTATCCAGGTCAAGATGTTTTTGGTGCAATTATTCTTTGTATTTGGAGAAGGCAATGGCAACCCACTCCAGTACTCTTGCCTGGAAAATCCCATGGATGGAGCAGCCTAGTAGGCTGCAGTCCATGGGGTTGCTAGGAGTCGGACACAACTGAGCGACTTGACTTTTCACTTTCATGCATTGGAAAAGGAACTGGCAACCCACTCCAGTGTTCTTGCCTGGAGAATCCCAGGGACAGGGGAGCCTGGTGGGCTGCTGTTTATGGGGTCACACAGAGTCGGACACGACTGAAGTGGCTTAGCAGCAGCAGCAGCAGCAGCATTCTTTGTACTCTTTACATCTGTTCTTGATCTCTTCTGCTTCTATTAGGTCTTTACAATTCAGTTCAGTTCAGTTCAGTCTCTCAGTTGTGTCCAACTCTTTGTGACCCCGTGGACTGCACCACACCAGTCTTCCCTGTCCACCACCAACTTCTGGAGCTTACTCAGACTCATGTCTATCAAATCAGTGGTACCATCCAACAATCTCATCCTTTGTCGTCCCCTTCTCCTTCTGCCTTCATTCTTTCCCAGCATCAGGGTCTTTTCTAAGGAGTCAGTTCTTCATATCAGGTGGCCAAAGTATTGGAGCTTCATTTTCAGCATCAGTCCTTTCAATAACTATTCAGGACTGATTTTTGTTAGAATGGACTGGTTGGATTTCCTTGCAGTTCAAGGGACTCTCAAGAGTCTTCTCTAACACCACAGTTCAAAAGCATCAATTCTTTGCTGCTCAGCTTTCTTTAGAGTCCAACTCTCACATCCATACATGACTGCTGGAAAAACCATGGCCTTGACTAGACAGACCTTTGTTGGCAAAGTAATGTCTCCTTTTTAATATGCTGCCTAGGTTGGTCATAACTTTTCTTCCTTCCAAGGAGCAAGTATCTTTTAATTTCATGGCTGTAGTCACCATCTGTAGTGATTTTGGAGCCCCTCTAAAATAAAGCTGTCACTGTTTCCATTGTTTCCCCATCTATTTGCCATGAAGTGATGGTACCAGATGCCATGATCTTAGTTTTCTGAATGTTGCATTTTAAGCCAACTTTTTTCACTCTCCTCTTTCACTTTCATCAAGAGATTCTTTAGTTTTTCTTTGCTTTCTGCCACAAGGGTGGTGTCATCTGCATGTCTGAGGTTATTGATTTTTCTCCCAGCAATCTTGATTCCAGCTTGTGCTTCATCCAGCCCCGGATTTTGCATGATGTATTCTGCATATAAGTTAAATGAGCAGGGTGTCAACTAAAAAAAGATGTACAACTTGAGAGTTGTGAATTAAGTTTTATTTGTGACAAAATGAGAACTGCAGCCTAGGAGGCAGCATCTCAGATAACTCTGAGAGACTGCTCCAAAGCGGCAGTGGGGAAAAGTCAATATACAAGGTTTTGGTGAAGNATGAGCAGGGTGTCAACTAAAAAAAGATGTACAACTTGAGAGTTGTGAATTAAGTTTTATTTGTGACAAAATGAGAACTGCAGCCTAGGAGGCAGCATCTCAGATAACTCTGAGAGACTGCTCCAAAGCGGCAGTGGGGAAAAGTCAATATACAAGGTTTTGGTGAAGGGGGAGTTCAATACCATGAAGCACTGATTTTAGAAAAGTCTTTTTGTTAGTCATGAGGATCTGATATCATCATGAAGGGATTTAGTGCTTCTCTAGATATGAGGAGATGCAAAGATTGAGATGCAGGGACTGGTCAACAAAAGAGTCTGAAATGCAGTACTTGGATGCAATCTCAAAAACGACAGAATGATCTCTGTTCATCTCCAAGGCAAACCATTCAATATCATGGTAATCCAAATCTATACCCCAACCAGTAATGCTGANGGGGGCAGGAGGAGAAGGCGACGACAGAGGATGAGATGGCTGGATGGCATCACTGACTCGATGGACGTGAGTCTGAATGAACTCCGGGAGTTGGTAATGGACAGAGAGGCCTGGCGTGCTGCCATTCATGGGGTCGCAAAGAGTCCAACATGACTGAGCGACTGAAGTGAACTGAAGGATTGAGATCATAAAATCTGTTCCTAAAAGCATCCAACTATCTGAAGACCTGTCCCACCAGATTTCCTGGAGCACAGAGTGCCTTACTCCACCCTGAACTCCCTCATGGCTTGTTTAAGATCACCAGCTATAGCAGCATGAGGCTCAATTTCCATAGAGGCAGATGGCAAGCACCTTTGTTGTTCAGTCATTGGTGATGCTCTTGGTAAGTGCCTATTTGTAGTTGACAAGGATGACAATATACAGCCTTGATGTACTCATTTCCCAATTTGTAGCCAGTCTCTTGTTCTGTGTGCAGTTCTAACTCTTGCTTCTTGACCTGCATACAGATTTCTCAAGAGGCAGGCAAGGTGGTCTGGGATTCCCATCTTCCCATCTCTTGTGCCCATCTTTAGAAAAAATGTTCCTCTGATAGTTCCAATTTTCTTGAAGAGATCTCTAGTCTTACCCTTTCTTTTCCTTTTTCTTTGCATTGATCACTGAGGAAGGCTTTCTTATCTCTCCTTGCTATTGTCTAGAAGTCTGTATTTAGTTGGGTACACCTTCCCTATCTCCCTTACTTTTCTCTTCTCTTCTTTCCTCTGCTATTTTTAAAGCCTCCTTAGACCACCCACTTTGCCTTCTTGCACCTTTTTCTTTGGGATGATTTTGTTTGCTGCCTCCTGTACAATATTATGCACCTCTGTCCACAGATCTTCAGACACTTTTTTTTTTTCTAGATCTAATCCCTTGAATCTGTGGTTACCTTCACTGTACATTCATAAGGGATTTCATATAAGTAGTACCTGACTGGCCCAGTGGTTTTTCCTGCTTTCTTTTGTTTAAGCCTGAATTTTGCCATGAGGAGATGATGATCTGAGCCACAGTTAGCTCCAGGTCTTTTTTTTTTGAACTTTATACAGCTTCTCCATCTCCAGGTACAAAGAATGTAATCAACTCGATTTCAGTATTGACCATTTGGTGATGTCCATATGTAAAGTTATCTCTTGTGTCATTGAAAAAGGGTGTTTACTATGACCAGTGCATTCTCTTGGCAGAATTCTGTTAGCCTTTGTCCTGCTTCACTTTGNGAACTTTATACAGCTTCTCCATCTCCAGGTACAAAGAATGTAATCAACTCGATTTCAGTATTGACCATTTGGTGATGTCCATATGTAAAGTTATCTCTTGTGTCATTGAAAAAGGGTGTTTACTATGACCAGTGCATTCTCTTGGCAGAATTCTGTTAGCCTTTGTCCTGCTTCACTTTGTACTCCAAGGCCAAACTTGCCTGTTATTCCAGGTATCTCTTGACTTCCTACTTTTGCATTCCAATCCCCTATGATGAGTAAGACATCTTATTTTGTTGTTAGTTCTAGGAGATCTTCTAGGCCTTCATAGAACTGATCAATGTCAGTTTCTTTCGCATCAGTGGTTGGGGCATAGACTTGGATTACTGTGATGCTGAATGCTTTGGCTTCGAAACAAACTGAGATCGTTCTGTTGTTTTCAAGGTTGTACCTAAGAACTACATTTCAGATTCTTTTGTTGCTTATGAGGGCTACTCCATTTCTTCTATGGGATTTTTGCCCACAGTTGTAGATATAAATGTCATCTGAATTAAATACACCTATTCCTCACCAATTTAGTTCACTGATTCCTAAGATGACCATGCTTACTCTTGCCATCTCCTGCTTGACCAATTGAATTTATCTTGATTCAGAGACCTAACATTCCAGGTTCCTATGAATTACTGTTTTTAAGTCATCATACTTTACTTTCATCACAAGACACAATCACATTTCCACTGAGCATCATTTTTGCTTTGGTATCTGTGAATATGTGTTAAGTCATTTCAGTTGTGTCCAAATCTCTGTGACTCCATGGACTGTATCCCACCAGGCTCCTCTGTCCATAGGCTATTCCAGGCAAGAATACTGGAGTGGGTTGCCATGTCCTCCTCCAGGGGATCTTCCTGGCCCAGAGTCAAACCTACATCTCCTGTAGCTACTGCATTGCAAATGGAATCTTTATTGCTGAGCCACTGGGGAAGCCCTGGGACATCTTGTTTTCTTTAATTAAAAATAACATTTTGGTGTTCAGACCACCTGAACATCAAAACTGCCTTTGTTGCAAGACTTCTATACAACCTGGCTCCCCTGCCTCACTTTCTTAGAGCAGGTTTCTCAGGGCTACTTATGATGCTATCACCGGGAATTGAAGTTCTGAAATTTCTCACTGAATAAAACACAATTCTCAACTCTTAGGTTGTTACCATTTTTAAAGTTGGTATCTTAAACACACATTTACTTTCTTACGGTTCTGGCAGTCAGGAGTCCAAATTCAGATTCACTGGGATGAAATCAAGATGTCAACATGGCTATTTTGACTCTCAAATATCTAGGGAGAGCCTTGGTTTCCTGGTCTTTCCCAGGTTACAGAGATGCCTTCCCTAGCTCCTGACTTTATCTCCGTGAGTTGGTGATGGACAGGGAAGCCTGGTGTGCTGCAGTCCATGAGGCTGCAAAAAGTCAGACACGACTGAGCGACTGAACCGAACTGAAGCCTTTCTCTTTTAAAGATACTTTGATTACCTCCAAGGCCTTTGCAGGGTAATACAAGATCATCTCCCCATTTCGAGATCTTAATTTAACCATATCTGCAAAGTTCTTCAGAATATTTTTATAGTTTTATATCATTCACAGATTTCAGAGTTTAGGACCTAGATATCATTGGGCCTCTCACAGAGGACAGAGGTGTTTCTTTTTTTCTTTTTCTTCAATAGTCAAATTAAGCATTGTTCAAGATATATTAAATATATTTGCTTTAATACTGGGTGCATGTAAAAATCAAACCCATTCTTGCTTTTGTTTTCACAAACTATTCTGTTAGAAATTTGGAGAATGAAGAGAGTACTGGCTGAAAAAAAAAGTTATATTCCAATTACTTTAGTTTTCTCTCCTTTACAAATCAGTGAATGAGTAGCCAGTTTATTAAAATCTATATAACATATTAATAGCTGTAATTCAATCTTTGGGGATTATTTTTTTAATCTACATTTGCTTTTTGAGATCAAGAACAGTTTTTTTGAACATCAAGCTTTTCCTTGTTGAGAGGTCCTGTCTGAGCTCCAACACGTGTCCTTTGACATTTGTAATGGTTAAATGATGAGGTAAGATAATATTTGCACAGTTACAAGTAATCTCCCACTACATATTTATCTTGATATTGCTTAGGTGATAATAAGACTTTAGACAAAACACACTATGATATGGCTGGGTTAACCGGACGTTTCAAAATGCTGTCACTTTTATGTACTGGTTTGGAGTCTGCTGGAGGTAAGCATGTGTAATTACAGGGAAAAAAAATGATGGTTTTCAGCTTCTGAACTTAATATCTATAGTATAGTCATAATGCATAGAATCTGTAGAACTTATGTGAAGTAAGTTCTACATGTAGAACTAAGCTGCATTTCAAAATAATTTTTACACAATATCAAGATGGAGGTTAGAAGGCCTCTCATATAAGGAAAAAAACAAGGCTAAGAGAAACTAAGAATTTGACAAATTATTACACAGTTCAGAAGAGGCAGAACTTGGACTTAACCCCAAGTTTCCTGACCATATAAGGTTAGAATTCCTGCTAATAATAATACCAAGGGAAACATTAATCTATTTTGTCTTTCATGTATAACTTATTATATATGAATTTGGAGAGAAATAAAAATTTATCAGCGTTATAAGCTATACTTGCATTTTTCTTGCCTTCCTTTGGATTGAGTATTTCTTATGAGTATACTTTATTCCTCCATAATTGGTTTTAGCTAATCACTTCATTTTTAGAAGTTATTCTGAGTTTTAAATATTGCAAATTTAACTTATTACAATCTACTTTCAGAAAATGTTATACCATCTTTCTTATAAAGAACTTTATAACAATAGATTTCATTTTCTCCCTTAAGTCTTTTGTACTATTACCCTCATACATTTTATTCCTATGTATGTCATAAATCTTATATTCTATTTAGTCAATTTAATATTATTTAAACAATTTAAAGTGAAATTTTAAAATATATACCCCAATTTTTATGATTTCCGGTGCTATTCATTCCTTTCTATAAAAGCACATATTCACTTGGTGTCATATTTCTTCTGCCAAAATAACTTCTTCAACATTTCTTGTAGTACAGTGTGTTGGTAATAGCCTCACCCAGCTGATTTTTTTTTTTTTTTAAGCATTTTGCCTGAAGTTTTTGGAAGACATTTTTTTCTGTGTTCAAGCTTCCACTAGTAAAAAAGTCATCCACTAGGTCTTCATCTTGTCTTCTGCTTACATAGTTTCTTATAAGAAAGTTGTTGTGATTCTCAACGGATTGTCTAATTCTCATGGATTCTACAACCCATTTATATAGATATGTGGACTTTCATTTACTTTGGAAATTCTTGGTTATTTTCAGCTCAAGTGATTCTTCTGATCGATTCACTTTTTTTCTCCTTTCTATACTCCAGTAACACATTTTAGATATATTCCTCCAGCCCTTGAATGCTCTGTTCTGTTTGTTTGCATTATATGTTGCATTACATTTTGGGTACTGCACATATTTATCTCTTCAAGTTCAGTGATTATTTCCTCTGCTGTGTTCACCTTCTTCATGAACTCATTAAGAGATTTTTTATATGGTGTTTTTATTTGTCTTCTTTTTATGGGTTCCATTTATTTGCAAAAATTTTATCTGCTCATGCTTGTTTACTTTTTTCACTGAAACACTTAATATATTGAATATAGTTATTTTCCAAGTCATAATTCTTATAGTTTTAGCATTTTGTATATCTCTGGGTCTCAGGTGATTTTATTTTTTATCATGAATCTGATTTTTGCCATCTTGCTTGAAATTTTTACTTGAATTTTAAACACTGTGCAAAGGAAAAAACAAACAAACAAACAAACAAAAAAACCCAAAGACTTAGGTGTATTGTATTTCTGCTTGGAAATGGTCATATCTTATCTTCCATCAGACTGTTAGTATAAGAATTGAGTCAATCTACTCAGTGACTGAACTGTTTTAGAGTTTTGCTTTTAATATAGTTAATTCAGAGTACAGGAGGGTTCCTGTCCCTGGGCTGCAGTTACCTTGTGGTTAGTATGAAGCCTGGTAGGGGATTTCTCAGTATTCCTTCACTCATATTTTGACAGGTTTTGCACATTTGTAACAAAAGAGGAGATGGTCTATTCCCTTTTACTCTTCTCTATGGTAGACTAATCTTCTTCTCTTGACAGTAAATCACTCCGAAGCAGGAAAGGAGTTGTTTCTCTCTCTCTTTTTTTCTTTTTCATTGAAGTATAGTATACTTCATTAGTTTCAGATGTAAACCAGAGTGACTTGATATTTTTACACATTATAGTCCATAAAAAGTTATTAGAAAATAGTGGCAATGTTCTCTGTGTTGTGCATTAAGGAGATATTTATTTATTGTTCTGTTCCAGTTCAGCTGCTAAGTTGTGTCTGACTCTTTGAGACTCCAAGGACTGCAGTAGGCCAGGCCTCCCTTTCCATCACCAACTCCCAAGTTTACTCAAACTCATGTCCATTGAGTCGGTGATAACAAACGAACGTCTCATCCTCTGTCATCCCCTTCTCCTCCCACCTTCAATCTTTCCCAGCCTCAGGGTCATTTCAAATGAGTCAGTTCTTTGCGTCAGGTGGCAAAAGTATTGGAGTTTCAGCTTCAGCATGAGTCCTTCCAATGAACATCCAGGACTGATTTCCTTTAAGATGGACTGGTTGGATCTACTTGCCATCCAAGGGACTCTCAAGAGTCTTCTAAACACCACAGTTCAAAAGCATCAATTCTTCGGCACTCAGCTTTCTTTATAGTCCAACTCTCACATCCATACATGACTACTGGAAAAATCATAGCTTTGACTAGACGGAACTTTGTCAGCAAAGTAATGTTTCTGCTTTATAATAATCTGTCTAGGTTAGTCATAGCTTTTCTACCAAGGAGCAAGAGATTTTTAACTTAATGGCTGCAATCACCATCTGCAGTGATTTTTGAGCCTTCCCTCCCAATAAAATCAGCCACGGTTTCCATTATTTCCCTGTCTATTTGCCATGAAGTGATGGGACCAGATGCCATGATCTTAGCTTTCTGAAAAATCAACTTTTTCACTCTCCTCTTTCACTTTCATCAAGAGGCTATTTAGTTCTGCTTCAATTTCTGCCATAAGGGTGGTGTCATCTGCATATTTGAAGTTATTGATATTTCTCTCAGCAATCTTGATTCAAGCTTGTGCTTCGTTCAGTCCAGCATTTCTCATGATGTACTCTGCATATAAGTTAAAAAAAGCAGGATGACAATATACATCCTTGAAAGACTTCTTACCTGATTTGGAACCGGGCTCTTGTTCATGCCCAGTTCTAACTTGCTTCCTGACATGCATACAAATTTCTCAGGAGGCAGGTCAGTTGACCTGGTATTTCCATCTCTTTCAGAATTTTCCACAGTTTTTTATGATCCACACAATTATAGGCTTTGGCATATTCAATAAAGCAGAAAGAGATGTTTTTCTGGAACTCTCTTGCTTTTCCCATGATCCAAAAGATGTTGGCAATTTGATCTCTGGTTCCTCTGCCTTTTCTAAAACCAGCTGGAACATCTGGAAGTTCATGGTTCACGTATTGCTAAAGCCTGGCTTGGAGAATTTTGAGCATTACTTTGCTAGCATGTGAGATGAGTGCAATTGTGCAGCAGTTTGAGCATTCTTTGGCATTGCCTTTCTTGGGGATTGGAATGAAAATGGACAATTTCCAGCCCTATGGTCACTACTGAATTTTCCAAATTTGCTGTCATATTAAGTACAGCACTTTCACAGCATCATTTTTTAGGATTAGAAATAGCTCAACTGGAATTCCATCACCTCCACTACCTTTGTTCATAGTGATGCTTCCTAAGGCCCACTTGACTTCACATTCCAGGATGTCTGGCCCTAGGTGAGTGATCACATCATTGTGATTATCTGGGTCATGAAGATCTTTTTTGTACAGTTCTTTTGTGTAGTCTTTTCGCCTCTTTTTAATATCGTCTTCTTCTGTTAGGTCTATATCATTTCTGTCCTTTATCGAGCCCATCTTTGCATGAAATATTCCCTTGGTGTCTCTAATTTTCTTGAAGAGATCTCTAGTCTTTCTCCTTCTATTGTTTCCCTCTATTTCTTTGCACTGATCATTGAGGAAGGCTTCCTTATCTCTCCTTGCTATTCTTTGGGACTCTGCATTCAAATGGATATATCTTTCGTGTTCTCCTTTGCCTTTAAATTCTTCTCTTTTCAAAGCTATTTGTAAGGCCTCCTCAGACAGCCATTTTGCCCTCTTTACATGTCTTTTTCTTGGGGATGGTCTTGATCCCTGCCTCCTGTATAATGTCATGAACCTCCATCCATAGTTCATCAGTTACTCTCTCTATCAGATCTAGTCCCTTAAATCTATTTCTTAATTCCACTGTATAATCATAAGGGATTTGATTTAGGTCATACCTGAATGGTATAGTGGTTTTTCCTACTTTCTTCAATTTAAGTCTGAATTTTGCCATAAGGAGTTTATAAACTGAGCCATAGTCAGCTCCCGATCTTATTTTTGCTGACTGTATAGAGCTTCTCCGTCTTTGGCTGCAAAGAATATGATCAATCTGATTTCTGTGTTGGCCATCTGGTGATGTCCAGGTGTAGAGTCTTCTCCTGTATTTTTTGCTATGACCAGTGCATTATCTTGGCAAAACTCTATTACCATTTGCCGTGCTTCATTCTGTACTCCAAAGCCACATTTGCCTGTTACTCCAGGTATTTCTTGACTTCCTACTTTTGCATTCCAGTCCCCTATGATGGAAAGGATATCTTTTGGGGTATCTAAGTCTTGCTGTAATATTGAATAGTTTGCCTTGGAAATGAACAGAGATCATCCTGTTGTTTTTGAGATTGCATCCAAATACTTCATTTCAGACTCTTTTTTTTTTTTTTTTGACTCTGAGGGCCACTACTTTTGTTCTAAGGGATTTTTGCCCATAGTAGTAGATGCGATGGTCATCTGAGTTAAATTCACTAATTCCAGTCTATTTTAGCTTGCTAATTCCTAAAATGTCAACATTCACTCTTGCCGTTTCCTGTTTGACCACTTCCAATTTACCTTGATTCGTGGACCTAACATTTCAGCTTCCTATGCAGTATTGCTCTTTACAGCATCAGACTTTACTTCCATCACCAGTCACATCCACAACTGGGTGTTGTTTTTGCTTTGGCTCTGTCTCTTCATCCTTTCTGGTGTTATTTCTCCACTGATCTCCAGTAGCATATTGGGTACCTCCCAACCTGGGGAGTTCATCTTTCAGCGTCCTATCTTTTTACCTTTTCATAGTGTTCATGGGGTTCTCAAGGCAAGAATACTGAAGTGGTTTGCCGTTCCCTTCTCCAGTGGACCATGTTTTCTCAGAACTCTCCGCTATGACCCATCCATCCTGGGTGGCCCTACACGGCATGGGTCATAGTTTCATTGAGTTAGTCAAGGCTGTGGTCCACGTGGTCAGATTGGTTAGTTTCCTGTGATTGTAGTTTGCAGTCTGTCTGCCCTCTGATGGAGAAGGATAAGAGGCTTATGGAAGCTTCCTGATGGGAGAGACTGACTGAGGGGGAAACTAGGTCTTGTTCTGATGTTTGGGCCCATGCTCAGTAAATGTGTAATCCAATTTTCTGCTGATGTTGGGGCTGTGTTCCCTCCCTTTTATCTACCTGGTGCCAATCTATGATGGAGGTAATAAAGACCATGGCGACCTCCTCCAAAGGTCCCATGCAGGCACTGCACACTCATTGCCCCCAACCCTGCAGCAGGCCACAGGGAACCCACACCTCCACTGGAGACTCCTAGACACTCATGGGAAAGTAATAGGTAGAGGCCAACTTTAAGATAATAGATTACATACTTGTTCAATCTCTATAGATTTTAGCTTTCTAGTCTACCATTTTGCAGTAAATGCTTTTCTTTTCTTTTTTGTTTTAATGAGTCCCACAAACCTTACTTCCATTGATAAGTACATATGATATTATCCCTGTTACTGCCATCAAACCACATTAACCACTTAGTGTTTGTTTTCCAATATCTTTATATATTTTGGCCTTTTCTATGAAAGAAAAAGCTATTTCCCACAAGCCTGTTTAGGTTGCGTGTATGCGTGCTAAGTCACTTCAGTTGTGTGCGACTCTTTGTGACCCTATGAACTGTAACTCACCAGGCTTCTTTGTCCATGGGGATTCTACAGGCAAGATTACTGGAGTGGGTTGCCATGCCCTACTCCAGGAATCTTCCCGACCCAGGGATCAAACCCATACCTCTTGTGGCTCCTGCATTACAGGTGGATTCTTTACCACTAAGCCAGCAGGGAAGCCCCTTGTTAGGTTAAGAAATCTTGTATCATCAAAGCTTTATCAGGGCAGCCTCCTAATGGGACACTATTACCTTACAGGATAATTTGCTCAGGTTTGATCATTGGCCACAGAAGCTAGAGTATCATGGCTGGATTTCAGAGTCATTTTCTTTGTTGTTAATTTAATGTCTTCTTTTTCACACTTCTCAGCATTCACATAGATTCATGGTCCTTCTTTGGTTTTATCTTTTATCACAGGAAACACTGTTATAATTTGAGCTCTTTCATCTAGCACCTCTTTCTTTCACCCCCTCCTTCTACTTTCTATCTTTTAATTGTGAGTTTTTCTTATCTCTGCATCTCTGACCTTTTATTTTCTTAATCATTCTTTCTGTCAGAGATTTAATTCTAAGAATTCAATTTTTTTTTCCTGTGTTGTGTTTTTAGAACCATTTGCTTTTAGTTCCAGAGATATGAAAAGCAATAGTATTTTATAAGAGGTGTACTTATTTATTGGTGTACTTTTTTAAAAGCAACAATCACAATAGTAATTAGGAAGGGGGCTACTAGCTCACACAAAAGGAGATTTGGGGGCAGATGCAAAGTAGGCCCACCATGGAATAAGGTAATAGCAAAACTACACATTTAAAGAAGAGTGAGGATTTTCAGGAAAGACTGTTTATTACTTTGCACAAATGACATCATAACCCATTGCTACTCTGTCAATGAAAGGAGACAATGGATATTAACAAAACAGGAAAGTATGGTGTTTCTGACCTAATCTGTAGGGAATGAGAAATCATTCCCATATTTCTAAAGTACAAATATTTACATTATTTCTCATCCAGTGTACTTTTATTTTCAAATAATTATTAGACCTAAACCTAAGTCCTATCACTTTTGAATCTTTAAACAAGTGAAATTTATTTTTAATTGAGGTTATAAATTATGATATTAAGCAAAGTATGTACATAGTAAATCAGGTGAAGTTCAATTCAAAATAATCTAAAGAGATATTTCATTAAAAGAACTAATATATTTTTCTGAAGTATTTTAAGGAATCCAAGCATATTTATGGTAAAATGTATGATAATTTAATTGTGAAGAGAAATTCAGGTGAAAATTTAGAAACTCATATGTGTGTGTGTGTGTAAAATTCATATAGACATATTGTAAAAACTTCACATTTCTCTTCAATAATTTATGTTTAATAAGATGTAGTTCTTTCTGATAGTACATAATGCATACAAAAGTCAGCATATATCACTGAATTGTCCTCAGTACAAAATGTGCTATTTTAATAACATGATACAATAAAATAGCTATTTGACTTCAGAAACTTACACATCTGATTTGATAGTACATTCAAGTTAAATAGATACCAAATATTTTCTTCCACCCTTCCAATATAAAAAAGGGCCAAAACATTTGCATATGAAATACGTGAACTGTCATGAAAAACTTATCTTTGCAGCCAGTTTCAGCAGACAATATTTATTTAATCATACAGTCATAATTCAAAAGAAAATTTAATGACAATTTTATTTAAGAACACTGTCATCTTGTTTCTGGAAAAAAACAATTGGGGCACTATTTCTGCCAAAGAGGTTTAAGAAACTCAAAGCTGCCAGTTATGCAAATTCATATGAAACAACAACTCCAGCGTCATTCAAGGACGCCATGTTGGTAATGATTATTCTTCTACTGTGACCATCTTTGTAATTGTGCATTTAAGAAGAAAAGTTCAATTTTCAATCCATTTAACATCAGGAAGAAAATAATGAATCTCAGGGGTGGTTGTTTTGATGATTACATTGAAACTGTTATAGATTTTGTTAGAGAAATGCCATTTTCCCCATGATGTAATTTATTTTCTGGTTGCTTCATTTCTCTTTCAGTTGCCTTGTTTAGCAGTAATGATATGTAATGTTGGTAATGCATTATTACTCTACAACAAGAGAAAATATTGTGGATTTGGGGGTTTGTAAGGAATGTGTTTTTCTTTTCTAATTCAGAACCATCTGAGAGAGATATTTAGGATTTAGATTGATTGAGATCTAAACTTTACTTTTACCATTAATAAAGCTGAATGAAGAGCATGATTTTACACATGTGTGAAGGGAATTTGTTACTACTTATTCCTGGTTTTGGTTTATTAACTAACCTAATTAGAAGCACAACTGGAAAAATTACAGGATTTCCTGAGAGAATTGTCCCATGTATCTTGTGATCAGGAAGCTCTCAAAGAATAAAATATTGAGCAGTATTTTGTTACATACTTATCCTAAACTTACTGTATTAACTGTCTCTCATTGCATAGAAATTACTACAGACTTACTGGCTTAAGCCAACACTCACGTATTACCTCACACATATGTCAGAAGACCAGGCATGTCTATTATGGGTACTGGGTGCAGGAATCACATCCTACAAAGTCACATTGGGCAGGGCTGAGGCTCAGGGTCCTCTCCTAAGCTCATGTGACTATGGAAAGAGCTCATTTCTTGAACACATGGCAGCTTTTTTATTCAGGACCAGATGAAGCATCTCTCTGATCTCAACAAAAGCCTGAATAGTCTTTTAAGGATTTACCTGGTAAGGCAGGCCCACCTAGAATATTTTTTTCTTCTGATTAATTCAATGTCAAACTAATTAAAGACTGATTTTATCTGCAAAATGCATTCACTTTTGTCATTTAGTGTAACATCATCATGGGAGTGAATTCCATCAATCAATTCTTCCTACAAACAAGGGAAAGAGATTATGGAGCATGTTAATACCAAGGTCTGGGAATTTTGGGAGCCATCTTAGAATTCTTCCTACTACAATTGCCAGCCATAAAGTCCACTCTTTCCTTTAAGCAATTAATATGGAATAAAGAGAGAGTTCAAGAGTTACTACACACACACACACACACACACACACACATATTTCTATTCTACTAGAAAGTATCAGCCTAAGGGAAAGATTATCTCCAATAAAGATCTTTGCTTTTATTTTAAACATTTATTGAGTCAAATTTCCCTGGTAAAAACATGTTCCAGTATTGTTCAATGTTTATTCTAAATTTCCCCAATTAGCGTTTCACGAATTCAAGAGAGATATAACTCATGACATTATATTTTAAAACTATCATTTTTCTATATAGTAGCTCAATGTAGTTTGAGCTTATGTTATATACACACATAAAACCTTGGAAGAAACTATGTTAAACACTGTACTTCACTTAAAATTGAACATATTCTCTGGTATTATTTTTTTTTCTACCTCTTCCTGTATTTCATTACAGATATTAAACACAGACACTTTAAAATTCTCATCTTACTTCTGTTGACTGAATTTCCTCTTATATTTTGGTCATTTGATCCTATCTTTTGGCAACTCTAGTAATTTCAGTAAATATTTGATATTGTTTGTAGAGTATATGTTCTAAATTGTGGCTTCTTCTATCAAGGCTTTATCCCAAATCTGTATTCCTAGCTGAGGAACTGATGAACTGACTCTAATCATGAACTTGCTGATTTTGAGATGAGCTATAGTTGCAGTAATAATATGTCTTATGTGTTTTACATTCACCACCCACTTATCATATCCCTCCAGTGATTCCAAATCACTGAGATATTCACTGAGTTGGCTTCCCACTGGAGTCTGAACCTTATAATCTTTGTCTATTCAGCACATTGAGACAAAAGAAAATTTTATTATGTTTTTTCAGAAAGTGACTCACTTTCTTGACTTCTTACTTACATTGTTTATAATTTGAAATTATTTTGATTGAAAAACTCATCTGCGTATATGCTCAGTTCTTTAACCTTTATTTCTACCAGAATCTTGTACATTCTCATCTTCAAATTTCACGTCTTCAGTCACACAAAAATTCAAAACACTTGCTGATCTTCTCTGATGCTCAAATGTCATCTTTTTCTCAAGCTCTGTGCTTACAACAGCCTGTTTCCAAATACCTAGAAACAGAAATATCTTGAAAGAAGAAATGGATGACATATGCTCACCTCTCCACACTCACACTCTATAAAATGTAGCCTTTCATAATTGTCTCAGCAACATTCTGTTGCCTTTAAATAAAACAAAAATTATTAAGCCATCAAATTAGTAAATAAATACATTTGCAATTTTTCTAGATTTCTAGACCATTCTCATGGAGGAATTATTTGGCTAAACACTACTTTTCTTAGCCAGAAGCAGAAGTTTTCTGCTGACCTAGTTTTGAAAGGACTTGAATCCTCACCTCAAATTAATAAACAATGTAAGGAGAATACTGAATGTAAAGGTGTAAATTCAAGCACAGAGGTAAAATAGAGTGAATTGGATATATGTATTGCTACTGCCTAAATTATCTCCCTTCTGTTATCAAAGTCAAAGATTATGTAATAAATCATTTGTGTAACTAAATGTCTAAGTCCTATTTTAAAAGTCACATCTAGTTGTCTGATTAGTATGCTACCAAGAATTTCTTAAGGAATACTGTCTAGTGGTAGGCGAAAAATTTTGAATTTAGAAAGGCCATACAAAATTGTCAGATCTCCAGCATAATTAAGCATTTTTTGAAGTCTTAAAAGTTACTTTTTACTAGGTATACATTCTACTGGATAAGGAAAACTTATGACTGTTAAGATCATTATGTTTTCAATACCATTTGAGTATCATCAGTATAATTTAAATATAAATTTTGGGGAAAGCTTAACCATGAAGCTTTACTTTTTAGAAAAATAACCTAAAGAGGAGAGTTTCATTTAGAAAGAACTTTATTCAGAGGTCACTAAGAGTTAGATGTAGTTGCTTTCATTAGAACAATAATTAGCATCAGGACTACCTTGGAGGTCCAGTAGTTAAGACTTCAGTCTTCCACTGCAAGGGGCCTGGCTTCCATCCATGGTGGAGGAACAATCCTACCTGCCTCACAGATTGCTCCTCCCAAAAAGGAACTGGCTAATTAGCAAATGTTGACTGTAATATGTATGCTTCTCAGAGCTATTTTGACCCTGATATTTTATGTTAGGTAAGAGTAACCAGATTTTAAACAGAATATCTATTTTTCCATATATGCAAAAATAGATATTCACTTTATTTAAATATAAAGTGATAAATATTGCATTTCATCTATCTCACATATAAAATTTCATACGTATATATGTGTTAGTCACATTATTTACACATATTACTTTCTTATATGCTAACTTCTGATTTGACTTTCTTGAAGCATACAAAATTAGGTCTCTGCCTGAGGGTAGAAGTCTCCACTTCACCTGTAGGATCAAGAACATTATGATATAGATTAAATAAATCGTAACAAAACAGTGAATAAAGCTTAAATATACCAATGTAGATTACTATATAAAGTTAATTTATAGCAAAGGAATTTCCATTGTACATTTAGACAAAGAATTTGAGAGCAAAATATATCCTCTTAAAGCAGAGAATTCGATCTACCATTAAAAAGTATACATGTCAGACAACCTACTGTATGCAACAAATGTAAAGACAAAATGTTATTGTTTTAAGAAGTCAACAGTCTTCAGTTTGGAAGGAAAATTGGTGGGAAACTAAACAGAGCTTTTTACATGTAAAAAACATAACTTTAATTCAAAATGGAAAGTTTCCATTTGTCATGAGAGGTATGAGTCTGTGGATTGAAGAGTATTGTTGTGTTTGAGAATGTTTTTAAGGAAAAATTTTCAGTAGACTTAGTATTTTAAGTAGGCCTGGAAGAAGGGGAAAGCTTTCATTTTGTAAGGAAGGAATGCACTTCAAACATAGTTTCTGCAATGAGCAGAAGCTGAGATGTGAGAGTGAATCTTAAGCATGATAGAAACTATGTGTAAATGAAGATGGAAAGATTAGTCGTGGTCAGGATATGAAGGCCTTAAATACAGACAAAAGGTTTTGACATCCTGTAAACCCAGAAGAATCACTGAGAAGTATATTATTTGGAGTTATGTTTCAAGATAATATTCCTTAAAGCAGTCCTTGGAAATTTAATTACAGATAAGAGAAACATGACATTGGAAGGCCATTGTGAACACTGGAATTTCATATCTATTGTAATAGCCCAGGCAGAAAATAGCATTGTCTCAATGAGAGTAATAGCTGTAGGAGTGAAAAAGCAAAAAGCTAGAATAGATTAGTTAATAACTTAGTTTTGCACATACCAATATTTCCTAAGCTTCTTAGAAATTTAAATTTACTTGTGGTAGAGAAAGGAAAATAAAATACAAAGTGTCTATAATTTGGCAGTTTACATCCACTGTGTTTACAATCTTAAAAATTATTACATCAGATACATTTTGCAGCTGAGGAAACCAAGACAAGAGATGGTAAATAACTTTCCCAAGGCCAGGGATGGTGCTACTAGGCACTACTTACAGTTCTAATCCCCTTCAAACATGTTACATAACATGTTCAGATAATTTCTTCAACAGTTATATATATATACATACATAAATATATATGTGTATGTATACATATACAGATATATATTTAACAATTTTATCATTAATTTAAGGAAAATAAATATTTGATATACATCTATCACAAATATATATTAAATACATATATTAAATATATATTTTTCTTAAACTAATGATAAAAATTGTTTAAAAATATGGTTTTAAAAAGAGTACCTCCTTCCGATTCAAGATGGTGGAGTTGAAGGATATGAGCTCATTTCCTCCTAAGAGAAGACCAAAATTGCAGCTAACTGTTGAACAACTATGGACAGGAGGACACTGAACTCACCAAAAAATAAAAATAAAAAAACCCAAGATCCAAAGACAAAGAAGAAGCTGCAGCAAGACAGTAGGAGGGGCACAATCATGAAACAATCAAATCTCATATCTGCTGGGTGGATGACTCACAAACTGGAAAGCAGTAATGCCCAAGAAGTTCTCCAACTGTTGTGAAGGTTATGAACCGTACTTCCAGCCTGGTCTGATCCTATAAAGAGACTGGGAATCCCAAGGAATCTGACCTTGAAGACCAGTGGGATTTGTTTATAGGACTTCCGTAGGATTAGGGGAAACAGAGACTCAGTTTTGGAGGGCACAAACAAAATCTTGCAAGCCTTAAGACCCATAGCAAAGGAGCAGTAATCCCATGGGAAACTGAGCCAAAACTATTTGCTAGTGTTGAAAGGCCTGTGAAGCCTTTAGTCAGCAGGGGCTCACCATAGGGACAGGGGCACAAGCAGCAACAGTTTAGAAAGGTCTCTTTTGTCATAAGCCTTCTCTGAAGTTGCCATTAATGCTATCTTAGAGCCCGTATACCACAGGGCTGGGTTCAGTTCAGTTTAGTCGCTCAGTCATGTCCAACTCTTTGTGACCCCATGAACCGCAGCACACCAGGCCTTCCTATCCATCAGCAACTCCTGGAGTCCACCCAAACCTATGTCCATTGTGTTGGTGATGCCATCCAACCATCTCATCGTCTGTCATCCTCTTCTCCTCCTGCCCTCAATCTTTTCCAGCATCAGGGTCTTTTCAAATGAGTCAGCTCTTTGCATAAGGTGGCCAATTTCGGCTTCAACATCAGTCCTTCAAGTGAACACCCGGACTAATCCCCTTTAGGATGGACTGGTTGGATCTCCTTGCAGTCCAAGGGACTCTCAAGAGTCTTCTCAAACATCACAGTTCAAAAGCAACAATTCTTCGGGGCTCAGCTTTCTTTATAGTCCAACTCTCACATCTATACATGACCACTGGAAAAACCATAGCCTTGACTAGACGGACATTTATTGGCAAATGTGTCTGCTTTTTAATATGCTGTCTAGGTTGGTCATAACTTTCCTTCCAAAGAGCAAGTGTCTTTTAATTTTATGGCTGCAGTCATCATCTACAGTAATTTTGGAGCCCAGAAAATAAAGTCTGACACTGTTTTCACTGTTTCCCCATCTATTTCCCATGAAGTGATGGGACCAGATGCCATGATCTTCATTTTCTGAATGTTGAATTTTAAGTCAACCTTTTCACTCTCTTCTTTCACTTTCATCAAGAGGTTCTTTAGTGCTTCACTTTCTGCCACAAGGGAGGTGTCACCTGCATATCTGAGGTTATTGATATTTCTCCTGGCAATCTTTATTCCAGCTTGTGCTTCCTCCAGCCCAGCATTTTTCATGATATACTCTGCATATAAGTTAATGAATCAAGGGCTGGATTACCTCAGGGCAAACAATTAACAGGGAAGGAGATAATTGGATTAAAGCCTTACTGAGCAGGGCCCTGCCCGCCAGAGCATGACCCAGTTTTTCCCACTGCCAGTTCTTCCCATCAGGTCCTCCATCAGAGGGCAGACAGAAGAGACCAGAAGAACAAGTCCCACAGCTACTAAAATGTAAACCATGTTACAGAAGGATAATCAGCATGAAAAAACAGAAACTTATGTCCCAGATGAAGAGACAAGATAAAACCCTAGAGAAACAATAACATGAAGTGGAGATAGGCATCCTTTCAGAAAACAATTCAGAATAATGATAGTGAAGATGATCTAGGATCTTGGAAAAATAATGGAGAGGAAGCAAGAAATGCTTACCAGAGACCTATAAGAACTAAGGAACAAACAAACAGAGATGGATAATATAGTAGACGGAATCAATTGTAGAATAACTGAGCCAGAAGAACAGATAAATGACCTGGAGAACAGAATGGTTGATATTACTGCCACAGAACTGAATATAGGAAAAAGAAAAAAAAACAAAAAAAAACAAAAGAAAAGAAATGAAGACAACCTAAGAGACCTCTGGGACAATATTAAACGCACCAAATTCATATTATAGGAGTCCCAAAAGGAGAAGAGAGAGAAAAAGGATCTGAGAAAATATTTGAAGAGATAAAAGCTGATATAAAACAATCTCTTTTTCCAAAACTTAATTACTGTCTCAATGTTTTGGCCTGTCACTCTAAAATGCTAATATATGTAAAAGAGAGAGAGAGAGAGAGAGAGAGAGAGAGAGAGAGAGAGAGAGAGAAGATGACTATTGGCAAACATGGTTTGCTGTTTGGTTAATGATATGTTAAGTTAGGAAAGATATAGTATTTTCTCTAAGGAATGTTATCTTGGAGGATACTACAGTAAGTTCCCTACATTTGAACCTTTAAGTTGTGGCATTTCAAAGATGAGAACATGTCCCTATATGCAAGCTGTTGTACTGTACTACTGTAGCTTTCATGATACCGTACTGTAAGATTAAAATGTTCTCTTTATTTTCTGTGTTTTTCTTTTTTATGCACTATTTGTGTGAAAACTATTATACATCTATTACAGAACAGTACTATATAGCTGATTGTGTTAGTCAGGTACCTAGGTTAACTTTGTTGGACATATGAACAAACTGGGCTTACAAACACACTCTCAGAATAGACTGCATTCATAAGTAGTGGACATACTGTAAGAGCTACTACAGAAAGTCTATCACATTCAGCCATGACTTAAGCACTTTGTCTATCTCAACCTAGTTCACACTAATAATTACCCTGTGAAGTGGGTACTATTATTTTAAAAGAAAGTGAAAAACATACAGGGTAAATAATGTGCCTTAACAGTGTGTGAATGAGAGAAAAGGGATTAAAACCCAGTCAGACACCAATATCTCTGATTACAATTGTTGTAACTGTATTTACTTTTATGGAAAAAATGATAACTATGTTATTAATTAATAGAACTAAATTAATGCTTAAATATGAAAAATTTTTATGTTCCAAATCCTACTAAAACTTAAGTATCCAAATGGTTCAATGTCATGTCATGGCTTACTTTAAGGAGTAAAACCATAAGTACAAAACTAATCTTTATTATGGTACAATGACTTTAAAAAAAGACTTTTCCACTTTCATCTAAAATTTATCCTTTCTGATGGTCTTATAAGTAAATCCACATTTTTTTAAATCATACTAATAAAATGGAACTTTTTTTCTACTACTTTATTTTGTGTTTTTATTTATAAGGCTATTCTTTTACCTTAGTCCTTTACTGCCTTCCTTTTTCTGTTTCATCATGTTTGATTTATTTATTTTTTCCATAATTTTTGTGTGAATTGGATTTGATTGTTCAGGATGCAAGAGTTTGCTTTTAATCTGAGTAATATTGACTGTTTACATTTTTTCTTCTGATAAAATACCAGCTTTAAAACAAAGAATACTAGTTCAAATCAAACACTTTTTGTTCTGGAATTCATTATAGGCATATATAGGAGCCATCTAATCTAGCTTCTATGTCTTATGGGAGCATTTTTCATATTTTTTAGAAACTTTGTACAAATTTTGTTTTGTGTGACTTCTCATTAATGTATTTCAACTAGTCAATTTTATCTTAATTTATTTAAAATTCAGTCTACTGTGTGACAGTTTTGTCTCAATGACTTCTTTTTATTTATATAATTTTTCAGGTGGACTTTATTTTCAGAACAGTTCTAAGTTAAAGCAAAATTGAGAGGAAAGTATAACTCCTTACCCAAAGTGGTACATTAGTTACAATCCATGATCTTACTTGAATATATCATTTTCATTTAGATCCCATAGTTTACGTTAGAGTTCACTCTTGGCATTGCACATTCTATGGATTTGAGCACAGTGACGTGTAGGCACCATTATAGTGTCATGCAGAGTTGTTTAGCTGCCCTAAAAATCCTCTGTGCCTCAGCTATTTATCTCTCCAACTAATGCCTGGTGACCACTGATCTTATTACCTCTGTAGTTTTGCCTTTTCCAGGAGGTCATATAGTTGGAAATAAAATATCCACTCATTTCAGATTGGCTTATCTCCTTTAGCAAGATGCATTCATGATTATTCCATGTGTTTTCACAGCTTGACAGCTGAATCATTTTTGGCTCTGAATAATATTTAATTTTTGGATGTATCAAAGTTTATTTATGCATTTGCCTTTGGAAAGCCATCTTTGTTTGCAGCTATATTCTGGCAATTATGAATAAAGTTGCTATAAAGATCTGTGTGGGTTTTTGTACCAACATAAACATTCAACTCAAGAAGCATGATTGCTGAATTGTATGGCAAGAGAATATTTACTTTTGTAAGAATCTGCCCAACTGTCTAACAAGGTGGCTGCATCATTTTGCATTCTTACCAGCAATAAATGAAAATTCCTGTTGCTCTATATCCTCACCAGCATTTGGTATTGCCAGTGTTTTGAATTTTGGTTATTTTAATAGACGTGTAGTGGTACTCATTATTGTTTGAATTTCAAATTCCTTAATGACATATAATGTGGTATATGTTTTCATGAGCTTATTTGCCATCTGTACATCTTCTTTGGTGAAGTGTCCATTAAGATATTTATCTCATTTTTTAAAAAATTGTATGTTTGCTTACTTTTGAATATTAAGAGTTCTTTAAATATTTTGGATAAATTCTTTGTTGCCTGTGGTTTGCAAATGTTTTCTTCTAGTTTAGAGTTTACTTCCCCACTGACAGTGTTTTTGCAGAACAGAAATTTTTCATTTTAATGAAGTCCAGCTAAGCAATTCTTCATGGATTATGCTTTTGGTGTTGTAACTAAAAAGTTTTTGCAAATGCAAGGTTATCTAGATTTTCTGCTATATTATCTTCTAACAGTTTCACAGATTTGCATTTTACATTTAGGTCTATGATTCATTTTGAGTTAATCTTCCTAAAGGGTATAAGTTCTGTATAGAGTTTTAAAAATTTATTTTACATGTGTATGTCCAGTTGTCCAGCACAATTTGTTATAATACTTTTGCTTCTTTGTTAAATATCAGTTTGCTATATTTGTGTAAGTTTATTTCTGTACTCTTTATTCTGTTTCATTGATCTATTTGTCTCTTCTCTTACCAATATTATACTGTTTTGAAGGCTGTATTTCTAGTATTTTTAATTTGTCCATCTTCATTGCTAGCTTATGTCACTTGAAGTTAAGAGAATTTTTCATAATTATTTGCATTTTCAATTAAATATATTCATTATCACCTTGAGGATACATATATATTCATTGGGTAGCTCTTTTAAGGTTGTCTTGCTTAGAATTCTAAACAGATTTGTCTCAAATTTTTTATTTGTTAGCTTTCTTAGTATCAAGTTTCATTACATATTTTTAGATGTATTTTGTAGACTCATCTTTCATGTGCATTTTTTGTGTTCCAGATTATACTTCTTAAGGCTACTATTTTGATTTCAATTTCATCTGTCTTCCTAAGTTTCTCAGACCAAAATTAAATTATGTATTTATATTTGTGCTTATACGTCTATAGTGATATTGGCAATATTGCAGATTTTGTTGCAAAGGTTTAGTTCAAAGTCTAGCCTCTAAGCTCTATCTGCTTCACTTGTTACATTTCCATTGTAATGGAATTTTATATGTCAACTTGACTAGGCTATGGTACCCAGTTGTTTGCTAAACATCAGTTTGAATACAGCTATGAATATATTTTGCAGATGTGATTAACATTTAAATTCTGTAGACTTTGAGTAAAGACGATTACCACCACAATCTGGATGAGTCTCATTTGATTAGCTGATGGTCTCAGAGAAAAGACTGAGGTCACCAAGGAAGAAGGAATTCTGTACCCAGACTGCTTTAGACTCAAACTTGAGCATAGCTCTCCCCGGGTCTTTAGGCTTCAGTCTTCCCTGAAGATCTCAAATCTGCCAGCCTCCATAATACATGTACAGAGATTTATATTTCATATATATATTACTGATAGCCTCATGAGGTGGTCAATTACATTTTTTTGTTTTGTTTTCAGAATAAAAATTTTTTTAGCTTTCTTTTTTAATACCCAATATGCTTGGGGTAGAGATGGAGTTGATGGTTGAGGGTGCATCACCCTAAGTAGGCTTCCTCTGCTTTTTATCTATGTCAAATTTTGAGAACTATCATGCCAATCCTTACATTCTATTGAAGAGTAAAAATATGGAAATACATGTAATTTTTAATGCTGCAATTTTCCTTAAAAGAGTGACACTATATTTCTACTATATCTAAATTACTATGAATATGTTAATATAATTTGATATTTAGTGTTTTGGTTTAATATTCTCATTACTCTTTGACAAACAATTTAGCTTGTTGTAGATAAAAATAGTAAATTTCTTGTTAGTATTTGATTTAGAATCTCAGAATTTATAGAGATCTTTTTAGAATATTTGTGAATTAAAACAGGTCAAGACAATAATCCTCCAAAACAAGAGGAAGTCCTGTAAGATGATTCTTGAGGTATTTACATAGAAGCCCTTTGACATCATTTTCTGTGATTTCAGCACATTTGTATTTTTATACATAACTGTAAAGTCAATCAAAACATTTTAGTTCAAAAGCCATTATGTATTATCTTAGGTTTATAATATTTTAATATACAAAAAGTGTTGCCATACTATTACTACACAAAATTCTCAAAATATATTTGCTGAACTGGCTCAGGCATGGTAGCTACAGTCTGTAGTCTCCCAACTTGCAGTTTATGTAACTATGATGTAAAATTTGATTGGTTTATTATTTTTATCATACAGAATAAATTTTAGGTTATGCTAATAAATATATCACTTTCAAGCACTTGCATCCTATTCAGATTCTTTAGGATAAAGTAGAATATGGATTTATAGTTCATGCCATGAAAATTATGTAAAGCTGTGATGTGTTCACTGGTATGTATCATGAAAATGAAAGTATTTTTATAGAACATGCAAAGATTTCTATATATAACAAGTGGAAGTACTTCACTTAGCTTCAAGAACATCCCTCTATAGACCTCTTTATGGAAGGACTGAAAGATTTTTGTTCAGTTTTCTTTGCTGATTCCAATTCATACCACCAATTAATTTTTTCCTGCCTGGATGGAATCCCTGTCTCCTGCATTGCAGACATATTCTTTACGGTCTGAGCCACCAGGGAAGCCCCTAAAGCAGGGGTGAACAAGAGACACCAGCTAGAATCAACTCATCACCCCTGGTTTATAAGACTGGTGCTCTAACCACTGAGATACGGAGCCCTTAGGTGATCTTATCCAACTAAATATCACCTATATCCATGATAGCATCTTCAGCCTCAACTCTTTTTTGATCTAAAGATCGACATACACACACTTTTTAGGTGCTGGAAATGCAAAGATGGGGAAAGAGATTATCTTATCCTTTGAAACACTTGGTTTAGTATGAGAAATAGATACTCTATCAGTGGACAAATATAAATTATAGGAATTATACAAAAATTTTAAAATACAATGATACATGTTAATATAAAATGGTAGAGAAGTAATGAAAGAGACAGGACTTCAGCATGTTTAAAATGCTATAAAATATTTTTTTTAATATTTTGTAAAATATTGTTCTAGACACTAATTAAAATTAAATGTTTAGATTTATGGTATACTTGTTGATTTAAAGTATATGTTATAGTTTTGCACTGTAGAGAAACATACTCTCTGAATATTATAGAGGGCAAGTAAAGTGTTGATATAGTGGATTATATTCCTTACTGTATCATTTTTCCTTTTGAGCTCTTCCTATTTTTCTATTCTTTTATAAAGTCACATAAGAAAAAATATATATATACATTTCCTCATACATTTAATACATATTATATGAGAATATTTCTAGAAATACAAGCCCACATACATGCTACACACACAGAGTTATTATTTATAAAGGCATAAAAATAACAGGACAAGAACAATGAGAGTTATACATTTTGTGTCATTGTTTTCCATTTCCCTTATTTCATTAAATCTATTAGTTGTCTATTAAAGGCAGTCTCTGATGACAGGGTTGTTTTATGAAACAAACATCTCAATTTTATGGAGAATCAGGGGAACAGCTGTCACTTAATCTTACTTCAGGATTTTCAGGCCAGCAGAGCAATTATAAAGCAGGACACTCTGTCTAATGTAGCTGACATGTAATCAGCTTTCACTGTTGCTTTGGCCAAAATAATGTGCATTAAATTTTGTAAGAAAACATCTTTATTGAGCAGGAAATTATTTCTAAATGACTTTGCATTAGGTAAAATAATACACTTTTACAATCATAATGATGTTTGGGGGGTATGTGTGTGCTGTGCTTAGTCAGTCAGTTGTGTCCGACTGTTTTATCTCATAGTTGTGTGACCTCAGTGAACTAATGTGCATTCAGGCCCAGCTTGATGCTGGTTTTATATGGGCTTATTTTCCTTTTATGGTCTCCTATAATCTGAAGTTGATCCATTATGTTTCTTTTAGCTGGCAGGTACTGTACTTCATACCACAGTTTGCTGTTTGCTCTCCTGGGCTTTGTTATGGTCAAGTATTAAAATGTTAATGTAATAGAAAAGAATAGCTACCTATGCATTATGTACTGAGAAAATCAGTATTAAAAATAGCAGCTTAAAAAATATAAATAAATAAAAATAGCTGCTCAATTGAAAGCCTACTGACTGGTTAAGGAGACAATGTGTCTAGTGCAGGGCTTTGTAGAGCTTACTGATGGTGTGAATCTTTGGTGAACTCAAATTGAAGACGTTAAGTGTTGAGCTTCCAGAATTCCCACTCTTATGCTGTGCTGCAAGGATTCTAAATTTACCAGCTGCTAAGGGTTCCTGACTACACACTATAAGCTAAAATATATGAAATTGTGTGACTTTTTAAAAATTCTGATATGTTGATGAATGTTATTACATGGATCAATCTGTATAGTTTTGGTGACTTCTTTAGCAGGTCAGTGGTTAAGACTCCATGTTCCCATTACAAGGGGCCCTGGTTCCATCCCCATGGGGCAACTAAAATCCCATATTCTGGGCATAAAAAAATTAAAAAACATCCATATAGTTTTGTCTAGTCAAAAGAAGCTATACATCCCCTTGGACAGACTGAAGCAAAGAAAGAGAGAGGGGAGAGATGAATATATACAGCTATATAACTGATTCAAGGCACAGTTAATAATAAAGTAGCAGGGGGAAACATAGGTTTTAAAGATGCCTTAACCTGGTGTTGGGTCTGAAGATCACACTTTTTCTTTTTTAACCTTCAGGTAACACTCTCATTTAAGTCATTTATGCATTTGTAAATTTATTCACTTAATCAATATACACTCAGTATTACTAAATAAATGCCAGACAGTGTCCAAGATACTGGAGATGCAGTAAACACGGCTGGCAATGGATCTGCTCTCGGCAGTTATGTCAATAGGATGTATCTAGACGGGGGAGCCTGGTGTGCTACCGTCTATGGGGTCGCACAGAGTCGGGCACGACTGAAGCGACTTAGCAGCATCAGCATCAGAATCTGTTATACAGAGTGAAGTACATTCAGTCAGCTCAGTCAGCTCAGTCAGTTCAGTCCCTCAGCTGTGTCTGACTACTGGTGACCCCACGAACCTCAGCATACCAGGCCTCCTTGTCCATCACCAACTCCAGGAGTTCTATAAATATATATAGATATATAACTATATAATATATATAT
>SJYA01000843.1:19165-59810 GCA_006410615.1 Neotragus moschatus | reverse complement strand
CAAGATTGCTGGGAGAAATATCAATAACCTCAGATATGCAGATAATACCACCTTTATGGCAAAAAGCGAAGAACTTAAGATCCTCTTGATGAAAGTGAAAGAGGAGAGTGAAAAAGTTGGCTGAAAACAACATTCAGAAAACTAAGATCATGGCATCCGGTCCCATCACTTCATGTCAAATAGATAAGAGAAACAATGGAAACAGTGACAGACTTTATTTTTTGGGCTCCAAAATCACTGCAGATGGTGACTGCACCCATATAATTAAAAGACACTTGCTCCTTGAAAGAAAAGCTATGACCAGCCTAGACAGCATATCAAAAAGCAGAGACATTACTTTGCTNTAAGAGAAACAATGGAAACAGTGACAGACTTTATTTTTTGGGCTCCAAAATCACTGCAGATGGTGACTGCACCCATATAATTAAAAGACACTTGCTCCTTGAAAGAAAAGCTATGACCAGCCTAGACAGCATATCAAAAAGCAGAGACATTACTTTGCTAACAAAGGTCTGTCTAGTCAAAGCTATGGTTTTTCTAGTAGTCATGTATGGATGTGAGAGTTGGACTATAAATACTGAAATGGATGAGATGGCTGGATGAGTCTGTTCCTGTTTTGTTATATTTGTTCATTTGTTTCGTTTTTTAGATTGTATATATAAGTGAAATCATATGGCATTTGTCTTTGTCTGACTTCTTTCACTTAGCATAATACCCTCTAGGCCCATCCGTGTTGTCAAAGATGGCAGGATTTTATTCTTTTTTAGTGGCTGAACAGTTCAGTTGCTCAGTCATGTCTGACACTTTGTGGCCCCATGGACTGCAGCACGCCAGGCCTCCCTGTCCATCACCAACTCCCAGAGTTTACTCAAACTCATGTCTATTGAGTCGGTGATGCCATCCAGCCATCTCATCCACTTCAGTATTCTAGCCTTGAGAAGCCCATGAACAGGATGAAAGGCTGAACAGTATTCCGTCATGTCTGTGCACCACACCTTCTTCATCCACTGATTCGGCTGCTGATGGACACTTACGGTGTTTCCAGGCTTAATCACTGTCGATAATGCTGCAGTGAGCATGGGGGTGCGTGTCAGCTCAGTCGCTCAGTCGTGTCCAACTCTTTGCGACTCTTTGAACTGAACCTAACTGAACTATTCAGCCACTAAAAAGAATGAAATCCTGCCATCTGTGACAACACGGATGGGCCTAGAGGATATTATGCTAAGTGAAAGAAGTCAGACCAAGACAAATACCATATGATTTCACTTATACACGGAATCTAAAAAATGAAACAAATGAACAAATATAACAAAACAGAAACAGACTCATAGAGAACAAACAGGTAGCTACCAGAAGGGAGAGAGGCGGGATGATTAAAAAAAAAAGAATGCTAATTAGCCTGCTTGTGGCCATCACTTCACAATGAGTGTTTATATGAAACCATCACACTATACACCTTAAATATACACAATTTTTGTTAATGAGACCTAATAAAGCTGGTAAGTTTTAAAATTACATAAAACAAAAACAATCTTATGCAAAATCTGAAGGCAGTGTATCCTATGAGGAGGGTAATCTTTATAAATCCTTGTCAAGCATAAAAGTCTATCTTGGCATATGGGCTTTTTATTTTATTCTGGTATATAATACACCTAACGAATTTTACCATCTTTATCATTTTTAAGTCTACAGTTCAGTGGTATTAAATACATTCACAATGTTGTGCACCCATCACTGCCATACACTTCCAGAACTCTTCATTTTGTAAAACTGAAAATTCAGACCCATTAAACAGTAACTCTCCATTACCTTCTCTCTTCAGCCCTTGGCAACCACCACTGTGCTTTTGCTACATAATTCTGACTACTTGAAGTACTTTACCTAACTGCAATCAGACAGTGTTTGTATGTCAGGGACTGGCTTAGTTCACGTATAGTCAGACTTATAATAAACTAAAGTTGGTTATAATTAAAACAAACTTTCCTTTTAAAAGTAATTTGTAGTTCAGACGGCTCTACAATGGCACTAATATAATTATACTAGTCAGTAAAGTGACTTCCAAAATATATGCAACATTATTAAAATAAGGCAAACACAAATCAGAAAATTATTGTGGGTCAATCTTATTTCTTTCAAAGAAATTCTCTCTCTTCCTTCTGGCTTTCTGGAAGGCATCTCAATAGAGGGGAAGGAAAGCTTTCTAGCCAAGCACTCCAGTTCATTACACAGGACCTCAGGCAAGGAAATCAGCCTTCTTGAATCTGTGCTGTTACTGAAACAGGAAAACAATACCTGCCACAAAGGGAAGCTGTCAAGGGCAAAGAGATAAGTAAGTTAAGTTCCACCACATCAAAAATGCTCAACAGAGGGCTTCCCCTGTGGTTCCAGGGGTTAAGAGCCCGCCTGCCAATGAAGGGGACCTGAGTTAAATCGCTGGTCCGGGAGGATGCCACACACTGCAGAGCAACTGAGTCCGCACACCCCAAGTGCCAAGCCTGTGCTCTGCGGCAACGGGAAGCCTGGGCATCGCAGCTAGAGAGCAGCCCCCGCTCACTGCAACTAGAGAAAAGCCCGCACAGGCGACAGAGACCCAGCACAGCCAAAATTTAAAAAATGTGCCATAGACAGTGACCCCACTCACCACCCCTTCTGAATCTCTAAACGTTGTTAACACTGCACAGTGTGCACAGAATCAGCTCATCACGGATCCCTAACTAACGACGTTCACACAGAACCTGCTTTCAGTACGCTCAAAGTCTGGACCAGCAGGAATAAACTTCAGTTTACATAATGCCAAAGCACCTGTTTTAACACCAGCAGTTACTCTTGTTCTCCAACTGCTGCAACAGAGAACAGCTTAGGGTTTAATATCAATTGATCTAAAACTAAAATGTATCTTTTCCTGAACACACGTCCAACAGAATTTAATTACTTATATCAAAAAATGCTGAAAAGTTAACTTTTTAACTATAAGCGTACATTTCATAATAAATTCGTCTGAGACATTTCACCAGGGAGCTACAGTCGTAAATACCAGAAGGTCCCCGGTGTTCTGCCTTTCCCAATGTGACCCATCTCTAAGGACTTGACTTCAAACTTCCTCCGGGCTCAAATAATCTCTGCCATGCTCAAGAATGTAAGAATTTTGGTCAGTCACTGCCATGAGCTACAGCGAACACAGTGCTTTTAAGAAAAATTCTTCAAACATAATTCCACAACAGAAGCAGGGTAAACACCAGTCTGAAAAGCTTGAGTCAGCCCTTTATGTTATGCAAAATCATCTCAAACTCAACATCTGCTAGCTTGCTCCTGACCTGTCCTTACTCAGAAACAGACTATTGCCAGTCAATACAGCCTGCCAGGTAAATTTTTTATAAGGTTTCCTCACATAAGAGGCAGTCCCTCCATTCCACACATTCTAGAATTTATCCTCAAATTAAGCTGGATCATCAGAAAAATCCCCAGACGGTATCAACTCTCTGTTTCAACGGAGTGCACTTCAGTGCCATCTCCTTAGCTGTTATCCAGAATTCCACAGAGACAAGAGTCTTGAAATATGACACTGTGTTTGATATTGACAGCTTCTACTACATTTCTTTGTGTCCTATGTAATAAAGCTCTATGTGAAAAACAATTCTCTTAAAGAATAACATTCCCCTTCAGATAGCATAGCTGCTTGTGGGAACTAAATACAGTAGTTCCCTTTGAGGGTTCAGCTAACCGCATCAGCCACGGTCCCAAATACTGCACAGAAAATTTTAGAAACAAAATTCATTAATTTTACACTGCACACCATTCTGACTAATGTGATGAAATCTGGTGGGGTCCTGAGACCTGAGTCATAGCCGGCATGTTCAGACCACGTAAGCTACCCACCCGTGACTACAGAACACACAGCGTCTGGTGGTGGCCGGCCCCACCTGAGAATCCTGGAGCACACTCCCAGGGACAGGAGGAGCTACTGCCCACCTCCACTTTGCTCTGGCCTTGCCTCAGAACCAAGTTCACTGCTCAGTGCCGAGACAACTGTACAGGACCCTACAGACAACATACCTGTGATCCACCGCTCCCACTATGGAAATGTACAGTCTTCCTATTCTGATTTCATTACAACTTACTTACTTCCATTATGTTCTAATTATAAGCCACATTAAATGACACATGGTGTAAAATTTTAAAAAATTCACTCCTCTTCCCACCCAGTAGGCACTCACTGCCAATTTACTCACTAACAAAAAAAAGGCATTTTTACCTGACCTGGACTCTTCCTTTTCCTGGTTATTTAATTCTGTCCACCCTGCAAGGACCAATTTCTCTTTTTTTGGCGATGCCACATGGCTTGCAGGATCTCAGTTCCCTGACCAGGGATTGAACCGGGCCCTCAGGAGTGCCAAGTCCTTACCACTGGACCACGAGGGAACTCCCTGCAAGGACGAATTTAAGTCTCTACTTTTCCACAGTATCTTCACCAACTACTTATGTATCATTGACACTGAACGTGTACATCATTTAATCTGTGCCACGCAGTTTAATACTTACACATATACTGTCTTGTACCAATGATTTTACAGTTTATTATCATTAGTCTGACCTGATTACAAACTATTTTAGCTAGTCCCTTGGACCTAGACTTATGTCAAGTAAAGACTAAAAGAATACACAAACACTTGACATCAACAGCTGTCACTGTCTCTGTGATGAAGACTCAAAGGATTACAATGTATAACCTGACAAGCTTGCTGGGAAGAAGGCACACAAAAAAGGAGACAACAGAATGAAACTTATTAACAGATTCAGAGGGATTTGTAAAAGTTATCCGCATATTTTGAGGCTAGCTTTAATATTTTAAAAGGTTAAAAGAAAGAAAACGAGTAGTCATTTAATGGAAGAGAGTAGGAATACAGGCCAACCCCATACACAGGACAGTAACGAGAACATTTATGGTGCCAGCCTGTGACAGGGGGAACTGTGGAGGAGGGATGGCAAGAGTAAGATCTCAACCATCATCTCATGTTCATGAGGGTCTTCACCAACGTCTGAATCACAGAATTTTAGATCTGAAAAGGTCAGGTTAGTCCACCCATCTCATACGAAGAATATGGGACTTAGTAAATTTAGATGACTCGCCCAGGCACAAATAAATTATACAGAAATCAGATTAGAAAGCAGATATTTTGATAAGAAACAATACTAAATTCAAAAACATATGATTACAATTTCTGAAGTATAATAAATTAAAAATAAGGAATACATGAATGCTTTATTTGCCATCTGCCTCTTTTAGGAAAATCTGCATGCCTAAAACATATACACATCCCCACACCCATCACACCACTCCCAATACCACTACCATGCCACAAAGAAAATGACAATAATGTCTTGGTTACCATATGCCTCATCCTGTTAGATTAAAGAAAAGCAGCTGATTAAAGGCGTACCTATTCTCATGAGATTAATGTGACGCTAATTACACACGACAAGTTGTCATACTTGATAATAAGCCATGTGGAAAACCTAAACCAGTAAAAAGTCTACAGCTGTCAGGATACAAAAGGCTATTTCTTCAGCTAACCAATGACATAGACAGATTTACTGATTTTCTTTTAATCAAGCCCCACTCCACCCTGACTTTCAAAAGCACAGAGCTACACGCAGGACCAGTGCAGCATAAATCCTGCACTATAAATCCAGAAAAATATTTCAAAAATAAACAAACTTTATCACACTTAAATCCCTCTCACCTCAATGTCAAAGAAAGGGTCAGGTGACTCAGCAACCATCATATTCCAGCCCCGAAATGCACTCAAATGAGTATCAGATCAACAAGCTTAGAACAGTCTTATGTATGGCCTAGACCTCTGAGAGCAAGAATGTTTTCTACATCTATGGTTCCCTAAACTGGGGCACGTTAGAAGTACCAAGAGAATATTAAACAACAATGAAGCAGTAATTAAAGATGCAGATTCCCAGGCCCACGGAGCACCTGGTTCAGCAGGTGGGGGGCAGGGCTCCACGATCTTTGTTTGGACAGGAATTCGGATGTGCAAACTAGACAAGAAAGTCCAGTGAGCACCCACTCCAAGTCCGGGTTCACAGTAGTCAGGATCAAACATCCCCTGTTCCTCATAGAAAGACCCGCGAAGAAACTTAAAAAGCGCACATCCCCAGGAAGAGGGAACTGAACCAGAACCTGGGATCAGATTGTAAGACTGGCCTGAAAGCTGACCTGAGATGGTGATACTCCCCAAACTGCTCTATGGAGTCAGTGCAATCCCATCAAAATTTCAACTGCCTCTGGGAATGGACAACACAGTCCTGAAATTCAAACAGAACTGCACAAGACAGAACCCTGGTCAAAGCAATTTTGAAAAAGAACAAGGGTGAAGGATTACTCATACTTCACAATTTCAAAACTTACTACAAAGCTGTAAGCAGCCAACATAATGTGGTAATGGTGTAAGAACTGAGATATAAACAAGCGGAATCTGAGAGCCAGAAATAAACCCATATATTTAAGGTCAACTGATTTTTGATAAGGATAAAAAGATATTCAATGAAGAAAACTATAGGCTTTACAACAAATGGCGCTGGAACAACTTGATATTCCTACATAAAAGGATGAATCTGGACCCCCACACTTCACATAAGAAAATTAATTCAACAAACAATAAGGTCCTACTGTACAGCGCAGGGAACTATACCCGATCTCCTGGGATAAGTCACAATGGAAAAGAATATAAAAAATAATGTATATATGTGTAACTAACTCGCTTTGCTGTACAGCAGAAATTAGCACAACACTGTCAATCAACTAACTTCAATTTTTAAAATTTTTAAAAATTCCTAAATGGTAATAAAAAAATTATTTCAAAATGGATCAAAGATCTAAATTTAAGAGCTAAAAAGTGTAAAGCTCTTAGAAGTAAACAGGTGAAAATGTGTGTGACCCTGGATTAGGCAATTGTTTCTTAGCTATAAAACCAAAAAACTAGAAATCAAAGAAAACATAAATAAGATTCTATAAAAATTTAAAACTTCTACATGTCTGAGAAAAGACAAAGCACAAAATGGAAGACACTATCTGGAACCATATATATATATATATATATATATGTATGTATGTATGTATATATCTTATAAGGGTCTGCTATAAAGAAATCTTACAATTTAACAACTGAAACACAAATAACTCAATTTTAAAATGGACAAAGTATATAAATATTTATCTAATTATACAAATGGCCAGTAAGCACATGAAAAGATGTTCAGCATCTTTAGACATTAAGTGAAAGAAAGAGAAGTCACTCAGTTGTGTCCGACTCTGCAACTCCATGGACTGTAGCCCACCAGTCTCCTCCGTCCATGGGATTCTCCAGGCAAGAATACTGCAAATTAAAACAACAGTGAGCTACCACTGCACACCACCAGGATAGCTATAAGCAAAAAATTATGGACAACAGGTACTGCTCTAGCAGTCCAGTGGCTAGGGCTCTGTGCTCCCAATGAAGGGGGCGTGGGTTCAATCCCAGGTCAGGGAACTAGATGCCACATGCCTCAACTCCTGCACGTGGCCCACTAGGGCCCTGTGCTCCCAGATAAGTAAAGAATATTTTAAAACAAGAACAGCAAATTTGGTAAAGCAGCAGAGAAACGAGAACCCTCATATACTGCTGGTGGGAATAGTACAGCCCCTTTAGAACACATCTTAGTTTCTAACAAAGCTAAACATACTCTTACCATAAGATCTAGCAATCATGCTCCTTTGCATTATCCAAATGAGTTAACAACTCACATCTATGCAAAAGCTGCACAGAATGTCTATCAGAGTTTTCTATGTAACTGCAAAAGCTTGGAAGTAACCAAGATGTTCTTCAATAGGTGAATGGATAAACAAACTGTGGCACATCCACACAATGAAACATTACTCAGCAATAAAAAGAAATGAGCTATCACGAGGAGATACCACTTCCTACTCATTAGGAGAACTGTGACAGAAGGGCAGAAAACAGCAATGCCGGTGGGGGTGTGGAGAAATCAGAACCCCTGGGCACCGCTGACTGGACTGTAAAATAATGCAGCAACTGGGGAAGAAAGGGTGGCATGTGCTCAAAACACTTAGACGTAGGATGTCCCAGCCATTTCACACCTGGGTGTGCGCCCAAAAGAATGGCAGGCTGACACTCAGACCATTCGTACACGAATTTCTATCACTGCGTTATTCACCACCGTCAAAAGGCAGAGATAACCCAATGTCTACCAGCCAGATGAATGGGTAAACAAAACAAGCTTTCTACACACAAGGCAACATGAGTCTGCCTTAAAAAGGAGTAAAAGTCTGAAAAACGCTGCAAGACAGGTGACCCTTACAGACACGACACTAAGCAAAACAAGCTGGACACAAGAGGCCAGATACTGTGCGACTTCACTCCAACGAGACGCGCACAGACGGAAGGAGAACAGTGTCTGCTTAGAGGGGGAGGGGAGAGCAGAACGGGGGTCGGTGTCTACAGCTGAACGAACAGCCAGCTGGCACCGCAGCGACACGTATTCGACAGTCTCAATACTAATCAACAGACGCGCGCCTACTCTCCTTCCTGCCTAAGACACGTCTTAGTGAGTCTCTACTAACGACTGCAGCATCAAGGTGCTCTGTACCAACACAGGCAAAGCAGAACGTGACAAGCTGTTACTTGGGATCACATACACAAGTCAGCAGGACTTCTGCTAGTCAGAATATATAACATCGAACACATTCAACACAAACTAACGGAGTCCAGTCGAGCTGACAACGTTTGGAAAAGCACAGAGTTAACTATTTAAGGAGAAGTTATGTACCCAGCACATGACTCACTGAGGAAAAAATGAAAGACATTTCATGTGACAGAAATATTGAGTAATGATAAGGCCACCTTGTTTAGCCTCTTCTTCTCACACCTATTGCTTCATGAACTTGAAACCAAACCCTAGCCACACTGCACCAATGCACACTGCAGAGGCTCTATTTATAACAGCATGGCACAGAAAGGAGACCAAGCTTCCCAAGAGGTCAGCACACACATCTGCATTTACATACGATACTGTGTACTTGGGCTTAAGGAAGCAATACGAGGGTGACAATCAAATTTCAAAAGCAAAACAGAAACATCAAAGCAGGGAAACCTCTCAGATCTACAAGATTTGGGTAGAAAAAGTTCTATGCTCATGCAGAAGGAAAAAACTGACGAACACAGGCTCATATGAACATGCAGGTCTTCACAAACTTAACAAATCACAGGGATTGAAAAGGCCTGGTTTTTGTGGACTGTGAAGTCTGTCACAGTTAAAAAACATCGTAAATAAGTGGAATCTGGGTAGAGGGGAACATATACATGTATTTGAGTAACCAACTCATCTAGCTTGCCTAGGACTTTCCCAGTTTTACTCAAGCCTGGGCAAACTGGACAGCTGGTCACCCTAATGTGCATACAGGGGAGACACACTAATGAGGACAGGAATCTAGGCTGCAATAATGAATAAAGGCGGTGACTTCAGCAACTTAACCCAAAGGTGCAGCCCTCCTGTGTGCGCCATATCTAACCTGGGGACTAGAGGCAAGAAGACTGTGTCCTACAGTGACGCAGAAGCCCTGCCTGCGGGCGGCGGCGCGCTCCGCGACTGCATCCTCAGGAACACCTCTCCCCCTTCAGTCAGCCGACGCACACCACAGGCAAGGGAAACACAATGGGGAGAAGGCCCTGAAGTGCCACAGCCTGGAAGAGACACAAGCCCCAGCACCTGAGTCACTGGCTAGGACCAGTCTCGTGGCCCTGCTTAGATGTAATTTCCTTCATGCCTCAGACAGAAAGAGAAACAGGCCTGGGGAATCATCAGGAACCACTGTCACAGGAAATCCAGAAAAACATCCACTTCTGCTTCGCTGACTATGCAAAACCCTGTTGTGTGGATCACAACAAACTGGAAAATTCTTAAAGAGATGGGAATACCAGACCACCTTACCTGCCTCCTGAGAAATCTGTAACTAGGTCAAGAAGCAACAGTTAGAACTGGACATGAAACAACAGATGGGTTCAAAATTGGGAAAGGAGTACAACAAGGCTGAATACTGTCACCTGCTTGTTTAATATATGCAGAGTACATCAAGCAAAATCCTGGGCTGGATAAATCACAAGCTGGAATCAAGATTGCTGCGAGAAACATCAACAACCTCAGATATGCAGATAATACCATCCCTAAAGGCAAAAAGTATAGGAACTAAAGTCTCTTGATGAGGATGAAAGAGGAGAGTGAAAAAGCTGGCTTAAAACTCAACATTCAAAAAATCAAGATCATGGCATCTGGTCCCACCACTTCATGGCAAACAGATGGGGAAAAGTGGAAACAGTGACAGATTTTATTTTCTTGGGCTCCAAAATCACTTCAGACGGTGCTGCAGCCATGAAATTAAAGACGCTTGCTCCTTGGAAGGAAAGCTGTGACAAACCTAGACAGCATATTAAAAAGCAGAGACATCACTTTACCAACAAAGTTTTGCAGAGTCAAAGCTATTATTTTTCCAATAGTCACGTATGGATGTGAAAGTTGGACCATAAAGAAGGCTGAGTGCCTAAGAATGGATGCCTTTGAACTGTGGTGCTGGAGAAGACTCTTGAGAGTCCCTTGGATCAAACCAGTCAATCCTAAAGGAAATCAACCCTGAATCTTCATTGGAAGGACTGATGCTAAAGCTCCAATACTTTGGCCGCCTGATGCAAAGAGCTGACTCACTGGAAAAGACCATGATGCTGGGAAAGATTGAGGGAATGAGTACAAGATGGGTTAACAGAAGATGAGACGGTTAGATGGCATCACTGACTCAACTGACATGAGTTTGAGCAACTCCGGGAGGTAGTAAAGGACAGGAAAGCCTAGTGTGCTGAAGTCCATGGGCTGCAGAGAGTCAGACACAACTTAGCAACTGAACAACAACAACTGTCACAGGGGCAACTCAGCTCAAGTGAAAAAACTAATAGGAATATGCATGGCTCACTGACAGTCTAAAGCAACAGTAGCCAGGAGATACAACAGGTAACGGGGTCTTCTGTAGGGTAGACTGAGGGAAAAAGAGTACCTGTGGGTTCTTCATTTGAGAGGTAATGTAAGGAAGTGCAGCTTGATTATGGCCTTCAAATTACATGATGCGGAACACAGGAAATGAAGGAGAAAAATCAGGAGACATTTCTTTAAAATCCTGAAGCAGGATTTAAAGGAAAATGGGAGAATTGTCACAGAAATCTAACAGTTAATAACAGTAGACAAAGAAAGAGGGAAAGACAGACGAAGGAAGCAGAGGTGAGAGGCAAAGGATGACTGTAATGTTTCAAGCCTGGAGAGCAGGCGGTTAAGACTCTCCATTTCCAATGCAGGGGGTGTGCGTTGAATTCCTGGTCTGGGAACTGAAATCCCACCTGCCGCATAGCATGGCTAAAAGAAAGGAAGCGATTATCTGAAAAAAGACCAATTAGTCTGTCTGGGACTAGTATACTCACTTGGCTGAATCTGGGGTGCTGAGGTCAATACTGCAAAATTACTATCCCTGTTATGCTAATTGAGATTCTGCTGACAATTACCTTAATCAGGTGTTACATGAAATAATGGATGGCCTTCACTGCATGTAAACTGGAGGGGTGGGTGGCTGGGAGGGGTGGCCTGCAGGAGCCCCAGCGTCCCTGTGTGTGTCGAGTATGACAAACTGAAGGCTAAGTTCCTCTGATCGAGCCCTCTCCACGGCTGGCAATGAAATAACTAGGCAGGTGCAGCGACCACACGACTGCTCGCTCCTTTTTGGTTCTGCAGTTTGACTCTGGACAATTTACAAAGGTAAATAACCATTAGAGGTAGGGGGAAGCAACATAAAGAACTGCTCTTCACTAGCCTCTCTCCAAATAATGTGCTGAGTTACCAGACCCACTGCAGGTTGAGCACACACAGACAGATGGTAGACGCCACCCAGCACACGTGTGCAGGGCGTGTGCCTGCCAAGAGTCAGTTATCGTTCTCCCAGCCTATCTATCATATTGGGAATACTGGAACTTCCTGGCAGTCCAGTGCTTAGGACTCTGCACTTTCAATTTGGGGTCGGGGGTGGGGGTGGGGGCAGGTAGATCCAATATAACCAGTAAATCAGTATACAGTATAACCAGTAAAGTTATACTGGTCACTGAAATGGTGCAACTAACTTAAAATTACAGATATCACTGAAGTATGATATGTAATGAGGCTTGCTGAAGCAAAATTATATGTTTTGTGAAGCTGCTTTTAAAAATACCACCTTAAGTTAGGTGTGAGAGAAACAACTGTAATAGAGGGGAAAAATCATGAAAATCTAGAACACTTTTTCAATGGAACTACAAGTGCTTCTATGTGATTACTCCACTTTAAGCATAAATTTTAAAGTGCACATAATAGATACGGAAGTTTAGTTTATGGTAGAAAGAGGACATGGAATTCCAATCAACAGATTCATATTCAGAAAGAAAAATGCCTTGACCATACACCAAAATTATTAAGTAAATGTTCATTTATTAACATCTTAACTAAAATTTCTTATAACAACCACTTTGTTTAGAATTCCTTCTTGCCTTGACTTCTTCAGTAAAAGCCCTATTACCAGTGTTAGTGACCTAGATAAAAGGGGTCCTATGGTAAACCCAAAACTGTATCGCAGTCTATCAATGTTTAAAAAGATAGAAACATTTAGACATGCAATAATGGAGATACAATACAAAAACATGTAAACATGATAAAATGGTGGGCACCACAATCACTGTGATCAGTTATTATAACTATTCAAAACCTGTGCAGTAGTGTTCAGTCGTGTCCACTTTCTGTGGCCCCAGGGACTGTGGCCCGCAGGCTCCTCTGTCCATGGGATTCTCCAGGCAAGAACACTCGAGTGGGCTGCCATTTCCTTCTCCAGGGGATCTTCCCAACCCAGGGATCAAACCTGGGTCTCTTGAATCTCCTGCATTGGCAGGCGGATTCTTCACTACTAGTGCCTCCTGGGAAGCTCTTGAAAACTATGTGAATATTGAGTAATATCAGAAGACAACAGAAAGTAAAATAGCTGCTGTCTGAGTTTGGTGAAATAATAAATTAAATATTTGGTATATTACTTAAATATTTAAATAATAAATGAAATTTTAGTAGGAAAAAAATTTTCTTTTATGGTGTCTTTGAAGCTATTTTGATGTAATTGTGTGTAAACAGCTACTGAGCTCAGTGAATTCAAAATATGATTCGATGTTTAAAACACAACACACCCTCGAGTTATATGTCAGCATTTACAAGTTCTGTTAAGACATCTCTGCTCATCCCTATAGTTGGAATGGCTACAGGAGGCCATCTTTTCTGAATCACAACAGGATACTTTCTTGAGCTAAAATAGCAGCAGATAAGAACTACCTCCATGGCTACAGTAAAATCTATGATGAGAATATTTAAGAAGATGATGTTACATATTAATGAAGAAGACTAATTCACACTCTAGTAAGCTTCGTCTGGCAAATTAAAATACAATACAAAGAACTGTGCTAAAAACTCTCTAAGTCTGAGAGATTAATCCACTGTTTAAATCTAATATCCTTACTACTATATAAAGAACAGATAAACAAGGACCCACTGCATAGCACAGAGAACTATACTCAGTATTTCCTAACAACTAGAAGATGAAAGAGTCTGAAAAAGAGCTGACACACCTATAACTGAATCACTGCTGCACATCTGAAACTAATACAGCACTGTAAATAAACTATACTTCAATTAAAGAAACTTAATATCCTTGGGAAAAACGTAATTCTAAGAACTTGTTATAAACTTCAGAAATAATTATTTAATTCTAATCTATATCCTGTTAAGTAGGAAATCTCCAAAGACAGATGTAGTTCTATTTATTTACATGTATTTAGTACTTTTTTTACCTCTACCAACGGCAATCATTCAAAATATTGAGCTCCTGGGCCTCCCCAGGTGGTCCAGGGGTTAAGAATCCATGCTTCTACTGCAAGGGCACAGGTTCAATCCCTGGTTAGGGAACTAAGATCTCTTAAACCAAGTGGTGCAACCAAAAAAAAAAAAAAAAAATTCAAGTTATTAAAAAAAAAATTAAAAGTCATGCTTCTGGGAATGGATCAGGGGTTGGGAAGGGACAGAGTGAAGGGTTAGTCTTTAAGAGCTGATAGCATTATTTAGACTCACAGCCACAGCTATACAGTGCTCAGACACACGTTTTGGCACACATTAATTATTACTACTTAATTCAACCACAAGCCAAAGACGATACCTTGGGGTNTTAAAAGTCATGCTTCTGGGAATGGATCAGGGGTTGGGAAGGGACAGAGTGAAGGGTTAGTCTTTAAGAGCTGATAGCATTATTTAGACTCACAGCCACAGCTATACAGTGCTCAGACACACGTTTTGGCACACATTAATTATTACTACTTAATTCAACCACAAGCCAAAGACGATACCTTGGGGTGAGGAAGCATGCTGCTCCTGCAGCTTCTCCTGAGAGAGGAGTCCCAAGTAGCTGAGAACCACGTACTTCGTTTCATAGTGAAATCCTAGAGGCACAGTAGTTGAGGACGCCATGGGGGTGGCCGGCAGAGCTCCGAAAATGTCTACTTACAGATGTACAAAACCTAAAACCAAAAGAGAATTTTTAGTGTACAGTTCATTACACACCGAGATGTCCCAGATGGCCAGTGGTTGGGAATCCACCTTGCAATGCAGGGGACCTGGTTCCATCTCTGGTCGGGAAACTAAGACGCCGCATGCCCTGGGGCAACTGAGCTCTCACAACACAACCAAAGTCCAACTCAAGAGTCCTGCGCTATACCGGAATACCTTGAGTGCCACAACTAAGAATTGATGCAGTCAAATAAATAGTGTTTTTTTTTTTAAGTTCGTTACATGCCAATACATTCTCCCATTAACTTCAACTATTCAACTAAATACCAAAATAAATATTTCTCAGACTTATCCTTGGTAGTCTTTAAAAAACATAACTTCAGTTTACTTACAGTAGGAATGCATGTACTCAGATTTCAGGTCAAAAGCACATTTCCCTTTCTCTCTCCCCCAGTTACTGTACTTTCACCTGTGTGGCAAGAACAGTAGCTCTGCCCTCTCTTTACGCTGCACCAGCCCCCAGCCAGTATGTTCTCATTCTTCTACTATTAGAGCCTTCACATTCCTGCAGGGTCCATGGTGCGCAGCTGCAGGTGACATCTCCCGTTTCCTCCGCACCTTCGTGTGCCATACGACTAGTCTGTGCCCGAGCAGTGAGAGAAGCTGTGTGTGCAGTGGGGTGGTGGCGGAGGCGGGGGTAGGAGGGGATGTCCTCTCCTTGCAGACTTCCTCTCACCTCCTCTCTGGACTTGAAATACGATGATGGCAGACACCTCTCCAGGGGGCAGCAGAAGACAGGAGAGACCTGGGCCCCTGAATGACGCTGTGGAGCAGAGCCGCTCTGCCCGCCTCTGAACTCTTCCTTGAGTCAACTTTATTCCGAATCTCTTCAGGAGGTACTTTAACTTGTACCCTAATCAATGCGAGTCCAACTCCACTTCTCCACCTGGACCCAACTGTTTTACCTACTATGTACCCCTGTTTTAAAGACCTATTCTTTTGGCAGCTTTCAAATATATCATGCAGAATTATATACACTATGCTCACCAGACTGCAAGTTACAAACTCAGGATTTATTTATATCATAATCAGTTTGTATCTTTTAACTCCTATTATGTATCTTAATAGTCATTGCAAACCAAAGTGTTTTATTATGGTTTCCAAATAATTGTTTTCTACTTAAAGCAATGATACAGACTGTTTTAAGATCTTAAGAAATATCTGATAAAAGAAAAACATTCAGATAACCAATAATAGGAAAAAGAGACAGGGAATGTTGACAAAATTTAAGATCTGTACTAAACAAATTGAGATAAACGAATAAACAATGAAAGAAAGTATGGAGAATTTGAAATACACAGAATAAAAGGGTGACTATATAAAGAGATTAAAAAGAATGAACATAAAAGTCTGGTTTCAAGGGGAGAAAGAAGTCTGAGAACAGAGACAAAGGGTCTGACAATTCTTTAATTTTGTCACAATGAAAGAGACTTAAGCGTGCTTACATTCAGTGAAAGCCAATAAGAAATAAAAAGAGAGCAAGGAATAAATTACTAAGTGAAGTTCCGAAAGAGAGAACAGAGGAAATCAATAACAAAATTTAACCTTTGCAAAGTCTCAGTTGTTTTTGTTAAGAGGAACAAAGAAATACTCATCTCTGAACAATGCTTTAAATTAAAAAAAAAAAAAGATGAATGTTCTAGAATTTGTTATAATCAAATTTCTTATATTTATGCAGGTACCCCAATGCAGCACTATTTACAATAGCCAAGTCGTGGAAGCAACCTAAATGTCCACTGACAGAGGAATGAATAAAAATGATGTGGTGTTTACTCACACACACACACACATGCATGCATGGACTGGGATATTGCTCAGCCATAAAAAAGAATGAAATAATGCCATTTGCAGCCACACAGATACACCTAGAGATTATTACACTAAGGGAAATAACTCAGAAGAGAGAGACTAATACTACATGCCATCACTTACATGTAGAATCTAAACATGACACGATGCAATCCAAAAGACTGCAAGCAATAAATGCTGGAGAGGGTGTGGAGAAAAGGGAACCCTCTTACACTGTTGGTGGGAATGCAAACTAGTACAGCCACTATGGAGAACAGTGTGGAGATTCCTTAAAAAATTGCAAATAGAACTGCCATATGACCCAGCAATCCCGCTGCTGGGCATACACACCGAGGAAACCAGAATTGAAAGAGACACATGTACCCCAATGTTCATAGCAGCACTGTTTATAATAGCCAGGACGTGGAAACAACCTAGATGTCCATCAACAGATGAGTGGATAAGAAAGCTGTGGTACATATACACAATGGAGTATTACTCAGCCATTAAAAAGAATACATTTGAATCAGTTCTAATGAGATGGATGAAACTGGAGCCAATTATACAGAGTGAAGTAAGCCAGAAAGAAAAGCACAAATACAGTATACTAACTCATATTTATGGAATCTAGAAACATGGTGATGATAACCCTGTATATGAGACAGCAAAAGAGACACAGATGCATGGAATGGACTTTTGGACTTTGAGGGAGAGGGAGAGGGAGGGAAGGTTTGGGAGAATGGCACTGAAACATGTGCTATCGTGTGGGAAATGAATCATCAGTCTATATTCGGTTTATTATTTTTATTTATTAAATTAAAAAAATAAAATAAACTCGGTTAAAAATAAATAAATAAATAAATAAACATGACACGAGTGAACTCAGCTACAAAGCAGAAGCAGACCAGCAGACACGGAGAGCAGGCCTGCAGTGGCCGAGAGGGCGGAGGGAGGGTGGGATGGATCGGGACTCTGGGATTTGCAGATGCAGACTACACTATAATGGGTAAACAACAAGGTCCTACTGTACCGCACGAGGAAGCATATTCCCTGTGATAAATCACGATGGAAAAGAATGTGTGCGTATGTGTAACAATCACTGCGATGTACAGCAGAAATTACCATAGAACACATGACTAGTTCAGTTGGGAAAATAGTACAAGACTGTATATTGTCACCCTGCTTATTTAACTTCTATGCAGAGTGCATCATGTGAAATGCCATGCTGGATGAATCACAACCTGAAATCAAGATTGCTGGGAGAGCCATCAACAACCTCAGATATATAGATACCACTCAAATAGAAGAAAGTGAAGAGGAACTAAAGCCTCTTGATGGAGGTGAGAAAAAGGAGAGTGAAAAAGCTGGCTTAAAACTCAACATTCAAAAAACTAAGATCATGGCATTTGGTCCCATCANAACCTCAGATATATAGATACCACTCAAATAGAAGAAAGTGAAGAGGAACTAAAGCCTCTTGATGGAGGTGAGAAAAAGGAGAGTGAAAAAGCTGGCTTAAAACTCAACATTCAAAAAACTAAGATCATGGCATTTGGTCCCATCACTTCATGGCAAATGGAAGGGGAAAAAGTGGAAACAGCGACAGATTTTATTTTCTGGGGCTCCAAAATTACTTCAGACAGTGACTGCAGCCATGAAATTAAAAGACTTGCTCCTTGGAAGGAAAGCTATGATACACCTAGACAGCATATTAAAAAGCAGAGACATCACTTTGCCGACAAAGGTCCGTTTAGCCAAAGCTATGGTTTTTCCTGTACTCATGTATGGATGTGAAAGTTGGACCATAAAGAAGGCTGAGCGCCGAAGAACTGATGCTTTCAAACTGTGGTGCTGGAGAAAACTCTTGAGAATCCCTTGGACAGCAAGGAGAACAAAGCAGTCAATTCTAAGGGAAATCAACCCTGAATATTCACTGGAAGGACTGATGCTGAAGCTCCAATACTTTGGTCACTTGATGCAAAGAGCCAATTCACTGGAAAAGACCCTGATGCTGGGAAAGACTGAAGGCAAAAGAAGGGGGCGAAGGAGGATGAGATAGTTAGATAGCATCACCATTCAATGGACATGAATTTGAGCTAACTCCAGGAGATAGTAAAGGACAGGAGCCTGGTGTGCTGCAGTCCATGAGGTCGAAAAGAGCTGGACTGACTTAGCTACTGAACAACAACAGAAATTCCACAATATTGAGAATTTCCTGGTGGTCCAGTAGTTAGGATTTGGTGCTTTCACTGCCCTGACCCAGGTTCAATCCCTGGTTGGGGAACTAGATCCCACAAGCCATATGGTGTGGGGAGAAAAGAGAAAGAAATTAACACAACATTGTAAATCAACTATACTACAATAAAATGAATTCTTAAAAAAATTTCTTGTATTTATCAGAAATCCACATCTCTAAAGACACTTTTAATTACAGACCAACCCAGATGCTACAGACCAAGCATCTAGGATTTTTAATCTAGTGCTCTTCAAATTTCCTTAGAAATCCCAACTGCCTAACCATAAATGCCATAAAGCCGACCAGAGAGTTGGATATGACTTGGTGATTGAACAACAAATGCCATCTTAGTCATGATTTCGTAATTCTTCACCTTCCAAACTCACTGTCCTATTCACAATGAAGTCCTCAGCTGTAGTATACATGTCAGTAGCCATACATCCACACGGCTGGTGAATGGTTCTATTACACTTAATGATTCACACTAAGGAACACACAGTTAAGTCATTTCAGTTTAGCATATAGTCTTTAAGCTTCACATGTGTCTCTGATATCCTAGTCATAAACACAGCACACCCACAGGTTAAAACATCCATCCAGCTCCTCTAACTCTCCCTAAGCTGCCAGTTTCAGAGCACTGGAGCAGCTTGTTCAGGTGCTGGGGCAGGCAGACCTCAGAAACACTACTGTGTGTCTACAACACCGGGAATATAGCCAATTTTTATAATAGCTGTAAATGGAGTGTAACCTTTAAAACCTTGGAATCACTGTGCTGTATAACTAACATATAATATTACACATCAACTTCAATTAAAAAGACATGCTATTTTATGTCCAGTGCACTCGTATTCAGTTACAATTTCTCAAAGGCACCGAGAATATGCTGAGTGTACATTCAGCCCCGCTGCTGGGTGCTCTGGGAACAGGGCACCCACTCCCTCTGGTACACTCTATGCAGACTAAAGTCAGCATGCTGAACCAAGGGCTCCTGCGTTTCAAACACATATCACAAATTCCCCTTGCAAGAGACCCCTATTGCTGAAGCACTGTCACAGAAATCCTCCACACCGGAAGGAAAAAATAGCAGTCTTAACTTTATTAATGGAGAGACAAAAGTAGACAATTTATCTGCTGAAAATCAGAAGAGCTGGTGAACCACTTGGCGGAGAGCACTCTCCTGGGTTCTGGCCTCGTGGGCCTGCACCCTGCCAACACACACCTCCTGCAAGCCTGGCAGCGCTCGACAGGAGAGGACACAGAAGTGGAAACACTCTCACTAATGGTAACGGGAAGAAGTGGTAAAAAACAGGGCGATGTCCCAAATATCAGCCGCCCACAGTACTAAAGGAAGCAAGTTTGTCAGTTTTGAGAATGGGGTGGTGGCGGGGAGGGAAAGGAAACATGCTCTGATCCCAGCAGCTGGTCTTCCTGGAAGCAGGGGACCACGCTCAGGTCCAGTCTACTACCACCTCATCCACCAGAGGACGCTCCTGTCTGAGACAGCACAAGCTCCTTTCCAATGATGAGAAAGACACAGCCGCTTTTACTCTTTACATTCCATCTGGAATACCTAATTCAAAGTAGGTGTGAGTATTCTTGGTGTCAAGAAATGATTAAACACAAGAATGATCTTCAATATAAAAACTCCTGTTTTTTGCACAATTCTAACAGGCTACTGAATACAGCTGTGTTGCCCAGCCCTTTCTTTCCCTGCCTTACACCTTTAGTTTGTTCCTCTCTCAAGTTACAGGCAGCTGTCAGCCAGATGGATGGCCCGAGGAAGCTCAGGGTAACTTAACCCATGTTTATACACAGGCGATCCTTCATTAACAATGTCAAACCCACAATCTCACCATCAATAGTTTGCTTTCCCTAAAACTGGATTTCTACTATGAAGACCAGTGCAAATGCCAGGACAGCAGTGTACGAACTGGGCATTTTGTCTGAAGGGTAGCCAGAACACCTACAGCAACCATTAGATTCTGTTTTAAAATCTTATGAAAAGTAAATATGCAGCAATTTGGGTGTCTTGCAGTTGTTTCCCAACCTCGTCTCATCACCACCACCTTGGCTGCTATTACAAACTTCAAACACCAACCTCAGAAATACTGACTTAGAATATCACACCTATATTGTATTTCTTAACCCCACAGAACCATTAATACAAGCACAATTACAATTTAACATGATGTATTTATATTATTTTAGGAAGCTTTGTTTTTAAGACCATTTCTTCCCACCAAAATAAAATGGTAACCTTATTATATTGTTACATATTCCCATATAGAGTTGAATAGATCTATAATCCCAGTTTATAAAGAGAAATGTGAAAGACCACAGATAATTCAGTTACAAACGAAATGAAGTTTCTGATTCCCAGACTCCAGTCCCATTGGTGGTTTGAGTAAAGACTTTCTTTTATAGCTCCAGAAATTAACATGAACTCCAATAACTTCATTTTTTTCTTTTAACTTCATCTTTTTAATCCATACTTTATTAATTCTTACAGAATTCTAGAACTTTCTCCCAAAGAAAAGTTACATAACCCTAATAAATATTGTGAAACCGCAGAAATTTCACTGGGTCCAACTGAGAAACTTAACTAAGCATTTCATTTTAAAAATTCAGCAGACACTAAATTATTTTAGTATACATCATCACTTTCCAACTGACACACACCTAATTGAAGAGGTCAGTTCAATCCTGTGTTAAGAGCCATCCACAAACGTCTCCACTCAGCAGCTGGCACACGAAGATAATGTGCTTACAGAGTTAACGCCTCACTCTCACTCTCCCCACAAACATGTAGTGTGACTTTCACAGCAAGTAATCAGGCTTCCCATGTATGCAGATAACATGCATAAAAGGGAGACGTCACTGTCAGCTTCTCTGCCCCACTCCTAAGTATATGACAGAGAAAACAAAACATACACTCTCCTGGCAAAAAAGTTCACGTGAAGGGTCACAGCAGCAGTACGTAACAGTCAAACTGTGGAAATAACTGCCCATTAACTGATGAATCTGTAAAATGTGATCTATTCATACACTGCAATATTATGTGGCCATAAAAAGGAATGAATTGCCAATTCCTGCTACGACACGGAAATAAAAAAATGCTAGTCACAAAACCCCACATACTGTATAATTCTGTTCCTATGAAATATCCAGAATTGGCAGACCTACAGAGACAGAACATGAAACAGGTCTGCCTGGGTAGGAGAGTGGCGGGATAAAGAATGACTGCTACCAGGCATAGTTTCTCTTGAGGCTGCTGAAAACTGCAGTGACAGTTCTGCAGTCCATGACTATAAACGTGAACGGCTTGACAGTACCTCAATAAAGCTGTTTAAAAAAAAATATCAGCTACTCTGAAAATAGCCCCTTCCCTTCAACCCTGTTAATACGTATTAATTAATAACTTCTGGTGAACACTCATGTGGAATAAGATATGCGTCAAAATCAAGTTTGAAAAATCACGATAGAAAAGCAGGACGTCAGGACCACAGTTAAAACTTGTTCTGCATGTCTAAAATGTTTCAGAAAAGAAACATATTCCTAAAACAATCATTATGATTGCAAATCACCTGTCCTGAAAGCTTAGCCGAATAAGATACAGAGTAAATATTGAGTAACTGATGTGGTAACGAGCACCTTTTCTCTACAAAACAGGTTGGACTCAACCACATGTATCCTTCAACGGAACTCAGCTACAGGATACAGGACGACATAAGTAAAATCATCATTTGGGAAAGAAAAAAAAAAAAAAAANGCCGGGCGTCGGCGGTGGGCGTGCCGCGGGGCTGGTCGGGGCTGGCCCCGGGGTCGCGGCGCTGGCTCGGCGCCTCGTCGTTCGCGGGGTGGGCGGGCGTTGAGCGTCCAGGCCCGGCCTTCGGGAAAGGATCCTCAGGCCACAGTTTTTAGGGAAGTCGGCCCCTTCTTTCTGAAGTTTGTAGGAAAACCCTGACTAACGCTTACTCACCGTCTTGTGAGTCTTGTTACGTGAGGAATTCGGTGTTTCTTCCTTGGAAATTTCCATTTCCTCGGAAACAGCTTTGCTTTTATTCGTTATCTAATCAGCGCTCAGAAGGGCGGAGTGTCTTCTTTAAGTGCATCTTCGGCTGATCACAGAAGGCGGCAAGAGCAGCGTCTGTGGGGAAGGTTAAGGCGTCTACACCAGGAGCCTTGCGGGCGTGAGCATCAGCCCGTGCGGCGTCTGAGCGTCGCTGTGGGAAAGGACGCGTTGCCCTCCACACTGCCTAGTAGTGGTCACGCCCTGGCCCTCTCCCCCCTGATTAGGGTAGAGCGAGAACTAAGGGTTCCCCAGGAAGAATACCTTATAAAGGTAAAACCGTGGTGAAAACCAAAGGCATCTTTTGTTTCTGTAAAACGGTAAGAGTGAAGAAATGTATGGCCTGTACCCCTACACTCTCCTCGGGGTCTCCATCAGGGCTCCCCGTAATTCTCAGCAGTGACCGGGCAGAGCACCAAGCGCAGACCAGACGCGTAGAAATCCTGGGTGTCCAGATTCCTTCCCCCCCTGTATTCAAGTATTTGTCCATGTTGCTTTTCCTGTCTGAGGGGTATGGTCATTTATTTCAGCAAATCTCTAAAGGAATCTGACTGCAAAAGGGTAAAACCGAGTAGATTTAGCAGGAAAAAGAAAAGTGTAATTTAAGGCAGATTTTTCTGTCTTAGGGGCGGAGTTAAATGTCCTGAAGCAGGTGACTTTCTCTTGTAGAACGGTGTGTTCCTGTTGACTGTAAACGGGCTTCTCTGATGGAGGTTAAAATGAGTGTTTTGCTCTAGGCTGTGCTGATCTAGTCAGATCTAGCAGCAGAGGGTCCAGCAGGAGTAATAATGGCAGATAATGCAGGTTTGAATCGGGGTTTACCTCTGGAGGCCAGTGTCTTTTAGCATTTATAAACTATTTATTTCCTATTAAAGAGTTTGTGGGGTTTTTTTTGGATTTGGACCATTTTCAAAGTCTGTATTGGATTTGTTACAACATTGCAACATTACCTGAGAAGGGAAATGCACTTCAGTAAATGATTATTGAATGAATAAGAAAAGATATATTTTCTTGTCATTCAGAAATAAAATAACCTTTTACTTCTTCTAGATTAAGCACATGATGGCTTTTATTGAACAAGAAGCCAATGAGAAAGCAGAAGAAATTGATGCAAAGGTGAGATTCTACTGTCTAGGTTAAAGAAGTTACCAGAGTTTTATATGGTCTTGCTTTCCTAATTAGTACTGAATAACATTGCTTAACAGAGCCATTTTGAGTTGCATAATATGTCTATATGTTATGTAAAATTGTTCTTTTCTCTAGGTATAATCGAAATAGGCCAGAATATACCATTTAATACTTAATTTTCATTGTTCTTTTAATTTATTCTCTAGTAGTACAAATAAAGCCTATATTTCCCTGTTCTGTACACTATATCCTTGTTGCATGTTTACTATTGTTTTGATGACCATCTGAGTGCTGCAGTTTCTTGTATAACTAGTTTCCTTATTTCTCTCTGGGACAAATATTAGTGCTTATGTTTCAGCTGCCAGTTGCATTTTTATTTTAAAGTAGTCTTATATGACGCCATCATCTGTACTTATTTCATGTGATAGGTGTAGTAATAAGCTGTTAGGCATTTATTTTAGAACATGAAGGTTCCGGTAGCTGTGCAAAACATTAAATATTTGAATGAATAACTTTAGCTAACTTCCAAAGTCATAATTTCTTACTGCCTGAAAATCATAGACAGTTGACACACTGAGATAGCCTTTGTAAAAAGTGACTACTCAAAAAAAAAAAATTAAATTTACTTTAGATTAGAAAAAGAAAATGACTAAATAATTAACACTAAAAAACTAATCAAATTTATATAGTTTATCATTTTAAAAGGACTATTAGATTTTGAACGACAAGGAAAGAATACTATTTTTATTTTTTTATTTTATAAGGGAAGACACAGACTGAGATTACTTGACCAAATATTTTAGACAGTAACTCAGATCATCATCTAACTCCAAATTCTGTATCTTTTTCATATACAGAATCTTCTGATTATATACTTTGTAAATTTGTTTGTGGGTACTATTATCCTTGATTAAATTTTTACTCTTTGGCTTCATTTATGATAAAAATCACTGATCTTTCCTTTTGAACAAAAGGAATGAGTAATCTTTGAAGGTGAGTCATAACACTTTTTCATTTTATATACAGAATAAAGTGAATTTAAGCAAATACCCTGGTCACCAGCAGCTTAAAATAAAATTATCAAATCTGTATAATGAAATAATAATAATTGATTTCTTGGTAGGCAGAAGAAGAGTTCAACATTGAGAAAGGTCGTCTTGTGCAAACGCAAAGACTGAAGATTATGGAATATTATGAGAAGAAAGAAAAGCAGATTGAGCAGCAGAAGAAAATGTGAGCTTTGAAAATCACTGGACAGAGAGGGTCCAGCAGGTGCACTGGGGTTAGCAGATATGGGTTCTGGTTTTATCTGGACTACTCACTGCTTATCTATCCTCAGTCACATTGCTTCCCTTTCCTCACTTGGGAACATGGAAGCCTCACTGGATTACTGAAAGATTCAGTTGAAATAACTGATAAAGTCTTGCCACTTCATAAGCACTCAATAAATATTTCGTAATATTTGAGAATAGGTGGATATAAAGCACTGCATATATTTCAGGGAGTTCTCTTTGGGTCCGTACAGAGAAACGGATTTGCATATCTGGAGAAGGGTGTGCATTTTTTCTCTGCAGCTCTAGTAATGATACTTTTCCATGGCTTTTGCAGTCAAATGTCCAATTTGATGAATCAAGCAAGGCTCAAAGTCCTCAGAGCGAGAGATGACCTTATCACAGTGAGTAATTAGTCCCTTCAGTTATAGTATTATAAAATGTTTGTCTGTTATTGAGAATTCACGAGTTCATATTGGATTAAGGACTTGATTAATGATTTTTAGAGAGGAAACCTTTGGGTAGCAAATCACTACACTAGATATTATAATAAGTGAAGAAATGAATAAGATATGTGTCCCATTTTCAAGGACTCACTGCTCTGACAACATATAGACTCACATGACTGATGATGGAGGACCGTAGAGTGTCTGAGGGTGATGGGGACTTGAGGCTGGAAAGCCGGAATGGAGTAACATAGGGTCCCTGAGTGCACGTGAGGAACCTTTGAGTGCTTTCAGTAGAAGGGTGTTGAAGTTTTCATTTTATTTTATGAAAAATATCATATATAGTGTTCATGATGTAAGTTCATAAGTATATAGACTAAATTTAACAGGAAAGAGGTTAGACACAGAACCATCTGGAGAGTATTGTCATCCAAAGGACAGGGCAGAAACATACACTTAGGTCAGGCAGCCTGAAGGAATTTGAATTAGTTCAGAAACCAGGGAATTCCTGTTGGTCCAGTGGTTAGGTCTCTGGACTTCCACTGCAGGGGGCACGGGTTCAACCTCCTGTCAAGAAGCTGAGAACCTGCAAACCGCATAGCATGACCAGAAAAGGGAAATTCAGAAACCAGTCAGGGATGCCTCTGTATGCACTGTCACTCATATTGTTGTCACGGAGGCCCTAGATTTCTTAACAAATGGAGAGATAAGTTAGATAAATATTGGGAAGGAAGAAACTTATTTTGTGATGCTACGATTATATACTAAAAAAATACAACACCCGAAAAACACTAAGAACTAGTGATTAGTTCAAATGGTGACTGGCTACGAAGAGAATATACAGAAATGGATAGTTTTTCCACATGCCAGCAATAACTGATTAGGAATAAATGTAAATGAATAGGCCCAATGTGGAAAAGCTGTAAAACTGGAAATATAAAACTTGAAACACAAATATCTTATGATGTTGGTCTTGTCACATGGCTAGTGTGATGGCAGCAAGGACTGAGTGGGTTGTCAGTGGTGATGCATTTTATAGGAGGACACTCTGGATGTTGGCTGTGGATTGATCTTCCGCCGCCTCCTTTAAGACTGATACAGAATCCGGAATTTCAGGCCTGGCTGCCTAGAAGAGTGGTGGTTCCATTAATGAAATAGGAAGTCAAGAGAGCAGACTCTTTTAAGAACAAGAATCAGATCACTTTGGACCTGTTTAGAGGGGCCAAGAAGCTTCCAGATGGAAATGTCTGCCAGGGTGTCTCAAGTGCAAGAACCCACTATAACATAACAGCAGAAACTAGCAGAATCCTCTAACATGTAGCAGAAACTAACACAACATTGTGAACACAATTATATTCCAGTAGAGAAAAGAGTAACTCCCTTAACACCTGTTATAGACCCCAGAGTACCCCAGGGCTTCCCTGGTGGCTCAGACTGTAAAAGAATCCGCCTGCAATGTGAGAGACCTGGGTTCAGTCCCTGGGTTGGGAACATCCCCTGGAAGAGGGCATGGCAACCCACTCCAGTATTCTTGCCCTGAGAATCCCCAGGGACACAGGAGCCTGGTGGGCTACAGTCCATGGCGTCGCAAAGAGTCGGACACGACTAAGCACAACACAAGCACAGCAGCACAAACTAGCCAGAGTTTATCTGCTTCTTAAACTCTTACACCCGGATGTCTTTCTGCTTTCAGTACCATCCTGATCTTTTAGATTTCACTCACCTGTTTTCATTCCTAGTTAGCTAGGTTCCCCTGAGGGAGGCAGCTGTGTGGGCCGCAGGGTTTTGTGTTGCTCATTCCTGTAGAAGTCGAGACAAAAGTCTTTGTCTGCACTACAGCCTTTTGAGGGTGACCATGAAGAATTCACCAGTCATAGCTTGGAGACAGAATTGGAGAGAGCAGCATGAACCAAAACCAGGAATTAACAACACAAGCAGGAAATGGAATTGTCCAGAAGAGCAGGGAATATAGGAGCTGAGGCTGGAGAGAGACACCAGGGTTTGGTTGGACTTGAGTGCCTACTCAAGAGTATGGAACGTATTCTTGAACCTTTTCTCTTAACTCTTAATAGACATGGAGATCTCATGGAGGGCCTTGTAAAATGCAAACTCCAGGCCCCATTTTCCAGAGATTTTGGTGTCCTCATCGGGCATAAACAGCCCAGAGTAATCTTGTTTCAGGGCGTCTAAAGGAGCGTGCTGAGAAGCACTGCTGTAGGATTAGGTTTGTGTTGAAGAAAGAGAACTGGTGATGTAGGGAGAGAAAATGAGGTTATGGCTTAACTTGTATCTGAAGGTCAAAAAGCAGAGAAGCCTAGACCAAATGGCAGCAGTGGTCATTAAGAAAATGCCAGGGCTTCGTCCACAGGTTCTTCAAGATTGGAGTCTGTAGGACTTGGTGACTGCAGGTTGTGAGGAGTCGAAAAAGACTTAAGGTTTTCTTACCAGGTAAGGCACCTGGCTAGGTGATGGTAAATACAGGAGGAACAGCAGGTAGAGAATGTGATGAATCTTGGCATTTGAATGGCTTCAGAAGACCAGGTGAGTTTAGGAGAGAGGTTGGGGCTGGCATATAGACAGCTCTCAAGCCCAGTCTGTGTGTGTGGATGAGCTCATCACCATTGTGGGCGTAGAATTCCACTGTCAGGCAGCAACCTGAGAAGCCTCGAGCTTAACAGCCAGAACAAGACGTTGTTAAGGACGCATGGGGAAAGCAGTCATGTGGGAGGAGAGTAAGAAGCCAGGGACAGAACTCTTATTTTTCTCGTTTTGTTGAACCGTCAGCATTTTGATAGAGAGCAGATGCAGTTATTCTGTAACATGCAACGTTTCAGAACGCAATGTGAGTTTTTGTTTTGCGAGTTAGAATTTTGTGAAAATAAATGTTGCTCTAATTTAGTTGTTCTAAAGCACTTGTTTCCTTAGGCCGTTGCAGCCTAACATTGTGCCATTGGGTACTTTTCGGGTTAGCAAACGCCAGTAACGAACCCCAACTATGAGATGATGGGGAACGGGACAACATGTCCATGTTTCAGTGCATTTTGCCCTTTTAAAACATTTATTTTCCCAGCTTGCTCATAAAATCAAACTATCGAAGGCAGGGGGTTTGTCAAGCAGTTGGCTAGAAAAGGATGTGGACAACAGATGTAGGACATGGAAGCCAGACAGGCGAGTTCTGCTGCCCACAGCGCTTCACCCTTTGGTTATTCTTCTCTACTGGTGACCTTGTCCCCCTGCCTGCCCTGATGCTTTCTGGTGTTAGAGCCCATTCTTGGGCATCTCTGTGAGGTGTGAGTTTCTGTTTCACCACTGTCTGCTGTTTGGTGGGTGCGTTTTTTAGTTTCTTTGAACCTTTCATTTCTAATAGAATGGGGAAAGCACACACCTGAAGGTTCATGTAGGAAGAGTGCCTGTATGGTGCTTCATGCAGAACAGGTAACTGACAGTTGACTCCTGTCACTCCCTAAACCTCACACCTTGTAAGGTACTGTTAACGGTTGTTGGGAGATAAAGAACACAAGTAACCTTTAAAAATTCTGATTTGTTGGTCCCTGAAGTAGAGATTTCCAGTGCTATGATTGAAGGCCAGCTGACTGTTCACAGCTGGAAGGACCAAGGAAACGTTCTGTCGTCGTCGTCATAATCAGGTTTTAGTTTCTTGATTTCTAGGAGCATAGTCCTAAATTTTCAGGCACCTAGAGGCAGGCTCAGGTGGACAACTCTCAAAAAAACAATATTGATCTGTAGGCTGAGAGGTAAAGACAGTAACTTACACCTCTCTCCATGAGGTGTCAAGCTACAGCCAGAAGTTGAGTTTAGAATCAGAGTATCATTGGAGTATTGATGGCTAGTAACGTTACTGCTCATAACTTACCGTCCTCACCTATAGGGCATGTCTGTTCAGTGGACAAGAATGTTCTAGATAGGGGACAATACAATTTCAGTTAGGTTTTATCTTTCTTATCTGGAGTTCAGTTTTTTCCAACTTCCTATGCCCTTGCTTGTAGTTGTGGGCGGTGTTAAGACTCATTTACCTATTTCCAGATTTTTCATAGTGGGTTATTATAAACGGCCGCACTGCTCTTTAGAGGTTGACTTGATTCTCATAATGTAAGGCTGTCTCCAAACTCCCCTTTCCACCCATACCTGCTTGACCAGTGTGGATGGTCAATTCTAGCATAAAGAAACGTGCTTGAGGGATCTCTTGGTGAGGAGGGGCAGAAGTTTCTTTCAGCCAGATGTTGTATAACACAAATGCTGTATATCTTTGTGCCATAAGCTTCCTAGATTATGAAGGCTTAAAATGCTTGGCAGTGGTTCCTGGAAGGTGGTGGGGTCAAGGGTGACTCAATCACAGAACCACTTCCTTCTCTCTACCCTTACTTCCCAAATTCTGATTGGTCTCTAGGTGAGTATGTACCTTCCCTCTCCTCTTTAAATCCCCCACAATCATTCTAGAGATTGTGTTCAGTAGAGTAGATGTGTGGAAAACTTGCTGGGGTAGAATGTTCCTGACAGTGTTTGGTGGACAGCAGTGGAACTGAGGGTATTATCTCTGCCTGGGTCCACTTTTAGCCAGTAAACCAATACAGGCTTATCACTTACAGAGTAATTTCCAGTGTGTTCTTTGCAACCGTGTGAGATTTCTGTTTCTGTTAAAAAAGAAGTGTTCGTTACAGATGATTAGAAAATACAAACTTTACACAAAATTGAAATCATTGATAGTCCAGCCTCCTTAAACATTGATGACACTGTTCTCTGTTCAGAGAGACTTTTTTCTAAATAAAAAATAGAACCATCTTATGTACTGTCTTAGTATAGAAACTTGCTTTTCCAGTCTGTGTCACATCTTTTCTGTGTCAGTCCGTAGGGCTCCTCTAGAGCACTGTCTCCCTGAGAGCTGAGCTTGTGCTTCTTCTGTGTATCTGTGTCCTTAGCACAGCATCTGCTTTACTGTACACCTCAGAGAACGTTTGTGGAGTGAAAACACAGCCACAAAGTGAGAACTTGGACACAAGCTGGGGCCAGCCCCATGTGGGCTCTGAGCTGAATACCCACGTGCTTGGACAACTTTTTTGTTTTCCACCCTTTGTAGGACCTACTAAATGAAGCAAAACAGAGACTCAGCAAAGTGGTAAAAGATACAACCAGGTACCAAGTGCTGCTGGATGGACTAGTTCTCCAGGTAAGTCTGCAGGTCAGATGTGCCACAGATGGCCACGCACCTGCAGAACTGACAGTGTGAGAAGCCAGCTGTGCCCCTCCTGTGTCGTCTTGTGAACACACAGCTCCTGCATGTTCTCATCTTGGCTCTTTGCCTTGTCGAGAAGGAGATGCTTGGGAGGATGGTGGTATCTCGCAGGTTGAATGAGAACTGATACCTTTTTACTGGTTCTCTGTAACCCCCCCAATTAAAAACCTTCTTAGTTTTATTTCACCACTGAAATGCTTGTTTGGGGTATTGAGGTTTAGACCACAGGCTGTATAAACTGTGTTTCTTGCTCAGCTGTTTAAATAACAGTATTTTTCCTCAACCTAGTTGTATTTTGTTCCCATCCCTAGAGCATTGGGTATATTTATCTGGTTTGTGACACCAGAGTCTTGCCATGTTACTGTGCTGTTGTAGGCCCTCTTTAGGGGAACTTAGGACTTTTCCCCCAACTCTGAGAGAATTATAAAGACATTCTGTGTGCTGTTGCTTTCTTTTATAGGTTTTGCTGATTGCATCTGTTTGTGCTTTAATAGGGTTTGTACCAGTTGCTGGAGCCCCGGATGATCGTTCGGTGCAGGAAACAGGATTTCCCTCTGGTGAAGGTAAAGTTTGAAAAAATCCTTTTTCTTTTTAAAGATCAGTGTGTTGGGTATGAAATGACAGCTCAGCCATGGAGACTGGAAGAGTCTTAACTCATTGGAGATCCTGACTTCAGTGTACCCAAGCCTCTGATTTACTGTCTCAAAAAAATCAAGCTGCCGGCTGTGTTAACACCCTCCTCCCTTCCTGGAGACCCTGTAATAGCACGATCTGAAAATTCAGTAAGAATGGTACCTACTGCATTGGAGCCAAGGGTAGGCAAGTCCACACAGAACTGGCATACTCCCAGAGCAGCAGGGCTTAGTCCTACACCTGGAGGAGGACAGTAGGTGCCAGCAAAAGGACAGCACAGCACCGCTGCCAGAGGCCCGTGTGGAGCTTCTCTCGGGAGGAGACCTTGGCCCCAGCGAGGACCAAGGCCATGGCAGGCACACGGGGCAGCAGAAGGTTGTACACCCCACCCCCCCAAGCTCTGATTATGTGCCAGCTATTCAGTTCAGGTCGTTCTTCCCTGTAGCTTGCAGTCAGGCAAGGTTGAGAGCTTAATCCCTTAGTGACTACATTTTTAACACACAATATGTTTGTGGCTGCCCCAAGCCACTTGTCTCCTAGGAAAGCAAACTGCCAGGTGGGAAACAGTGTTTATTCTTATCTCCACCGTGAACTAACAAGCTGTGCCAGGGACCTGGAGCCCTGCCTGGGCCACCCACCTAGATGTGGGGCGATGCCCCTTGGTGGGCATCACTGTGAAGCTGTTGGGGCCGGGTGCTGCCAGAGTGGCATCCGCCCTCTGCGGTGGCACTGTCTGAGATCTGAAGAATAGGAAGAGTTCAGGGTATGTGTACATCTGTGCAGTTGGTAATAGGATCAGATAAAGACTAAGGTTCTGTCCTGATGTTGTTAGTGTCTTGCTGGAGCCTACACCTGGTGCTCCCTTCAGTCAGGTTAGAACCTCTTCCATCTACCCTCTACCCCTTACCCCAGCTCACTCCTTTTTAAAATGTGGTAAAAAGTGCACTAAATTTACCATTGTTACAGTTTTAAGCATACGTTCTGTGCTTTAAGTACATTCGCTGTTCTGTCACTGTCCCCACCATCCTTCACCAGAACTTTCCATCTTCCAAACTGAACAGCATCTCCATGAGCCTCTGGCAGCTGCATCCTGCTCCTGTAGGACCTATATCACATGGCTACCCTAGTGCCTCTGTAAGAGGAATCATACAAAGCCTATCCTTTGGCTTGCTTCACTTGGCATATTGTCTTCAAGGTTCACTGATGGTATAGCCAGAGTTGGAATTTCCTTTTTTAAGGCTGAATCTATGGACCACATTTTATTTACTCGTTTGTGTTCATAGACACCTGGGTGGTTTCTACCATTTGACTGTTAAAAATAGGTAGGAATACCTTTGCTTGTATAGATTGTTGGTTTTGAGGATAACTGTTCTTTGTGTGTGGTTAAGTTGCTCATTCATGTCTGACTCTTTGTGACTCCATGGACTGTAGCCTGTCAGGCTCCTCTGTTCATGAAATTATCCTGGCATGAATACTGGAGTGGGTTGCTGTTTCCTTTCCAGGGAATCTTCCCAGCCCAGGGATCAAACCCACATCTCCTGTGGTTCCTGCATAGTTTTTGATGACACCTCTGTGTTTTTTTGTTTTTCCAGGCTGCCGTGCAAAAAGCAATCCCTGTGTACAAAGTCGCAACCAAAAGAGACGTTGATGTCCAGGTTGATCAGGAGGCCTACCTGCCTGAGGAAATGTAAGGAGCACTTCTGCTTTTAACATGCAGGTGGCTCTCTGGCTGCATGAACAGCCATATGCTGGGCCTTCCTCATGCCCGCTGGGCTCAGTGTGCTGGAGGGCGGTGTGACCCCGCTCATTTGTGCCTCCTGTCAGCTCCTGTTGGTCTGCTCCTGCGAACCAGCTTCTTGTGGTTCATCCTGCCAAGCAGCAGAACAGATTTTGTACCCACAACTTGAAGCTCAGTCCACGTGTGACTCTATGCTGAGAAGGGGGACAGCTCCCCTGGCCAGGGGGTAGTCATGTCTGGCTGGTGGACGCCGTGGTATGGCCTGAGCATTCATGGTGCTTCTGCTGACGACTGGGTGCAGTGGGGTTGGCCACAGGAGCTCCTGGGCGGGGAGGCTAGGAGGTTGTTCCCTTGTAGCTTTCCAGCTCTTGGCAGCTGCCATGAGGTAACGTCTACGCAGAGCTGACCCAGGGCTCAGGATCCAAAGCCACTCTGCTGATGGGTAGCTAGCGGCAGGTGGAGATTGAACTGACAAGCAGTTTGAGGTCTAGTAAACAGCAGGTTCCAGTCAGGGCCACTGTTCCCGGTGTTTTTAGTCTGGACACTTAGAAAAGTCAGACAGTGCATAGCCTGGATGGTACAGCATCTACTCCAGAGTTAAACAGACACGCTTCACCCCTGAGGGTTTGCTGACAGCTGACTGGAGCCTGGGATCAGATGAGGACTGGGGCTGTTGACTGGCAAACGGGGACAAAATTCCCCTTTTTGTTCTGTTGCTGCTGCTAAGTTGCTTTAGTCATGTCCGACTCTGCGACCCCAGGGAGGGACAAGATGTTGGAATTAACAAAGTGAAATTGGCACATAGTCACTTGGGATGAGTTACACTTTCAAATTGATTGTGTATGTTTATTGGCCTCTACTCAAGAGGAAGAAGGTAACTGCACCATGGGTCTGTTTTCCTTACATCTATACACATGGTTCTTTCCTGTGTTCTTTGTAGAGCGGGCGGTGTTGAGATCTATAACGGGGACCGCAAGATCAAGGTGTCCAACACACTCGAAAGTCGGCTGGACCTCATAGCCCAGCAGGTGAGTATGGGGGTACTTCTGTCGGTTGGCCTGTGGTTACTTTGAGGTGATGCGGAGAACGTGTTGTTGGTTGGTATTTGAGTTACCCTTTGTACGTTTTTGGACATTTTCCTGAATGGAGGTTTGGACATTTAGTGTCATTTGCTGGGATACCACCATGTATATGAGGGTGGGCTTGGGGATGACCAAGGGCTTTGTCTGTCTAGGATCTCACTACGTGTGAGATGTATCAGGAGGTGCTTAAGAGATGCTTTACTACAGAGTTGCTTAACAAAGGCCCTAGAACCCCACACCCTGCAGGAGTGACAGGAATCGAGTCGCTTGTTAGAGGAATTGCTGCAGGGCGCCAGGCTCTTTAAAGTGCTCCCGTGTTTGCAGAAAGCGGTCCAGAAAGTTGAGTTGTCCCAGGTGTGGGGCCTTTTTCAGGGGTGCAGTCTGCTTGACGACCAGGCACATGTGGGTAAATTTGTAAAACTAGGTAAACTGAAAATTTCCTTGCCAAGGTCGCATTGACCACATGTGGATGGCAGCCACTGTCCTGAGGTTGGGCCCTTGGGGTTTTCCAGTTGGCACTGGACGCCACAGCACATGCCTGCCTTGTCTACTCAGCACAGGGTGGGTGCTCTGTCTGTTCAGTGCACATCACTTCTGCCCATGTCAGCACATGATGGAAGCCCCGGATGGTGGTGACTTCTGTTGCTTCTTTGTCCCCATTAAGCAGTGGCCTAAAGCCCACAAGTGTGATTGTCACATCTCTCTTGGCCTCTGCTGGGATAAGTGCTTGGCCCTGTGGCTGAGGCTCAGGTGGGTCTGTGCCAGGCTGCACTGCCTCACAGAAGTTCTCCACTCTTCACAGATGATGCCCGAAGTGCGGGGAGCCTTGTTTGGTGCAAATGCCAACAGGAAGTTTTTGGACTAAGCCAGCAGGAGGTGCGTGACACGGCCCCTCCCGACATTGGAAGCAACGAGATGGCCCGTGTCTCTTCCTCCTTGCCGTCCCCCGCCCTTGTTTGTCAGTGGATGCTCTTCTGTAGCTAACGGTCTCCGACTGATGGGTAACAATGGGAGTCTCGGTTAGTACGTTAGGAAACCTTCCTCTAGCTTGTCTCACAGCAGCACAACTTCCCGCCGTTCTGTAGCGCGCAGTCGCAGGGCCCACACCTCCCGCTGTCCTGGCCTCCACTGTCCAGCCTAAGTGCATGTGGGCCTCATCCCTTCCGGCAGCAGCAGCTTCTCGCCTATGTGTTTGGACCTAGAAGTGTCTGTAAATGTGATTTAAGGTCTGTTCTGTGAATCTGCTCTATTTATTAAAACACAACGTGGAGGTGGATGTCGCTGTGGTTTTATTACACAAGGGCTGCGACTTCTACTGGGTGATCTGGAATGCAGGAGCCACGGCCGGCAGTGTTGGACCACCTACAGCTCCCTCCCTCTCTGCTTCTGCTCCTATTACCCAAGTCTCACCCTGAGGCACCCTCCTATCCCAAAACCCTCCATGAGGGGCTCTGGAGGGGTTGACAGCTTGATTAAGGGCGGTGTGTTAGTATCAGAGAAGGTGGCGGGGCGGGCCCGGGGGAGAGGAGTTGCTGTGTGTTTGGTGCATCAAGACTTAAAACCCACCCTGTGTGACCTGCAGATGAGGTGTCTGTTCTCCACCCTCAGGATGACCCGAGTTGCCTCAAGTGTAGCTTTGTCCTGAGTGGACGCAGCTGGGAAGATACGTGGTCCTCTCGCGGCCTTCACGTCACACGGCTCCACGGGTAGAGGGTATGGGGCCGGGGGACCCCCAGCCTTGGGACAGCTGTTGTGGTCCTCTTGAACTAAAATACGATCCTGCTTTTCCCCACATCAGTGCTAGGATGAATTAAGTCACTTACTCAGAATTAACAGCAGCAAATCCTCAAACTGACTCAGTTGAGATGCAGTGGCGACCCTGTCTGCTCAGGTGGCAGGCTCCTGAGCGCCAGGGGCCTGGTCACCCAGGGATGGGCCTGAGAGGGGAGGGCGGGATGCGAGGAGGGCAAGGGGCTGCTCACACCCAGCGCTCCCGACGCCCTGGGCGACCCTGGAGAATGGGGCTGTGACCAGTGCCCTTCAGGAAGGCCGACCCGAGGGCAGGGTTCCGTACTCTCCCCAATGTGCCTCCTCCTCACTCCTGGGTGGGGACTGTGCCACCAGCTCCAAGGGACCCTCACCTACATAGTCGCTGATGCCGCTATAGCTGTTCACTGCAGCCTAAGTTTGGATTTGAGTTTCCAAAGCTTCATTGAAAGACAGTCACTAGTTAAAAGAGTCTGCCCACCCTTTTGTTGACACGACATCCTGGATTCCTTGTATGAACCACCCCGTGGGGTCTGTCACAGGGGGTCCTTCCCCTCTCTGGGCCCCCTTTACAAAATGACACACTGTCTGAGGGCCCAGTTCGGGGCGGGGGGGTGGGGTGGGGGTCAGAGTGGCCCTGAGAGAGGAGACCCCTCTGCCCCCAACCTTCCAGAGGCATCACTTGTGGCAGCAGCTACGAAGCCTACAGCACAGCCAGATGTGGGCTTGCTGACCACAAAATCAAGGTCTGGACCTGGAGGCTGAGAGGATCCCAGTCCAGCAAGTTAGGGAAAACGTGGGANGTGGGGGTCAGAGTGGCCCTGAGAGAGGAGACCCCTCTGCCCCCAACCTTCCAGAGGCATCACTTGTGGCAGCAGCTACGAAGCCTACAGCACAGCCAGATGTGGGCTTGCTGACCACAAAATCAAGGTCTGGACCTGGAGGCTGAGAGGATCCCAGTCCAGCAAGTTAGGGAAAACGTGGGAAGTCTGTTCTGATCCCACGTGAAGGAGAGGCTCACGTAGTACCCAGCATCCTACTGTGGCATCTCAGACACCTCTGTGCCCGCAGCTTGGCTCCCAGCAGCTCACGCCTGTCAGGCAGCTCCAACTGCAGATGCCACTCGGGGCTCACAGGCCAGCACACTGCCCCTCCCTGGCCCCCCCACCTTCCCTTGGTATTCAGCCTGGTCCCCGTGGGCTGCCACTCACCCAGCTGGGTAAACAAACCAAGCCCTGAACACAGACTGCCAGGAAGGCTGAAGACCACCAGGGAGGCTGAGGCCAGGACAGTGAAACAGCCCCAGCAAGAGTCTTTCCTTGCCGACCCCCAAGAATTGTCCCTGAGCAACGGGGAGCAGGGCCAGAACTGGGCAGTATCTGCAGCCGATCTGTTTCCGTTCCTCAGCATAAACACAGATCGACAGGATGGAACCCATAGCCCAGAAACTGTCAACTAATGCTTGACAAGTGGCAGTGATGGCTCTTCAGTGAATGGTGCTGGGAAAACTGGACGTTGACTCGCAGAAGAGCTAGACTGCTATCTTACACCGCTCATAAAGATGGATCAAGCACCTGAGGTCTGTCTTTGAACTCCCAACAGCGGGAAAAGTTCCATGACCCTGGAACCAAAAGCACATGCGAGAGAAGGTAAAAGAAACAAGTGAGACCACATCAAACCAAAAAGCTTCTGCGCAGCAACGGAAAGCATCCACGAAACGAAAAGGCCGCCTACTTAATGTGGTGAGGCGGTGGCCAGCTGCAACCACACACCTGATACGGGGCTAATACAAGAATTCACAGACCACAACAGGCAAAGAGCACATAAGGAAGCGCTCAGTGCACTCAGGCATCAGGGAGACCACTAAGATCACCTTCCATCCGTCACACTGGCCCTGAGTCAGTGAGAACGTGGAGGGAACCCTCGTGCCCTGCCGGTGGAAATGCACAGTGTCCACAGCAACAGCCAAGGCGTGCAAGCAAGGTGTCCATGGACGGACAAATGAAGGTACAATAAAAGTCACACAGAAACACATACTCTATGATTTCCCCAATATGTAGACTCTTATTAAAAAATGCAAACAGAAAAAAGATGGGACGTGGTTCACAGAGGCAGGAGATGGAGACTGAGTGAACTGGGTGAGCGCCAGTGTGCAGTTACAAGGTCAGTGTGGCAACTGCAGTTAACACTGCTCTGTGTGAGAACGCTGCTGAGAGAGTAGATCCCAGATGTTCAATGGCTGTTACCCAGTGGCGATCGGGCTGCAGTATGTGGTGGTCAGCTCATCGCGCTGAACATCTTGGACGCACACAATGGCCAAGTGTCACTCATCCTCAGTAAAACTGAGAATGTGTCTGCTGGTGGACGATGGAACATATCCTTTCGATATGGCTGGTCCTGAACTTCCAAATGCACATTTATGTGTGCAGACACGTGAACTGAGGCCCGGTGGTCACTCACTCCACCACCATACAGAAAAAGCACAATGCACCTGCCTTGCGGAAGCTGCTACTGGAAGANCTGCTGGTGGACGATGGAACATATCCTTTCGATATGGCTGGTCCTGAACTTCCAAATGCACATTTATGTGTGCAGACACGTGAACTGAGGCCCGGTGGTCACTCACTCCACCACCATACAGAAAAAGCACAATGCACCTGCCTTGCGGAAGCTGCTACTGGAAGAAGTCACTGGCTGCCAGCTTGACAGCCTTTTCCACAGTGAACAAGGTCAGGTCGCCGCTGCCCCTGGAAGGGAGTGTTGAGGGCAGGGGCATCTGCAGCCGCGGGGACCAGCTCCAGCCAGTGAAGTTCTGGAACACTGGGGTCCCGGTGAGTCGGGGAGCTCTTTGTTTTATTGATCCACTTGGCCTGTGCCTGAACTCCTCACGGGCTCCCTGTTTCAGGTCCTCCGAGTTACTTCTGTCTCACATGTATGGATCCTTGTGATGACACGTGACCAGTTTTCCAAACTGAGCCCAATTGTGAGATCCGGAGGGGTGGCTATGTGGGTCCTGTGGCTTTGCCTTCATACTCAGAGCACGGCCACATCAGCCCCAGTCCAGCCTCGTGTCTGTTTCTCACAGCACAATAATCTTGGTGTGCGTCCCTGGCAGGGGACACCAAGGGGAAAGGGTTCACGCCCTCTGAGTCCTCAGGTCACCTTGTTCCCACACCCGCCGTCTCCTGTCCACCCCTCCCCTCTTGAATCTTTGTCCAGAGCAAGGTCACTGTCGGCTTCCCCAGGGTTTACTCCCGTGCACCAGGGGACCTGTTGAGACCTGGACAGCAGTGCCTGGCACTCGGCCCACCTTTTCTGAGTCGACATCACCCTNGTTCCCACACCCGCCGTCTCCTGTCCACCCCTCCCCTCTTGAATCTTTGTCCAGAGCAAGGTCACTGTCGGCTTCCCCAGGGTTTACTCCCGTGCACCAGGGGACCTGTTGAGACCTGGACAGCAGTGCCTGGCACTCGGCCCACCTTTTCTGAGTCGACATCACCCTTTCAGAAAATCACTAATTGTGGTTTACTCCCCCAAAACAAAGCCCTTGGAGATGCCCACAACATGCTGGCCCCCCGGTAATGAAGACAGGCTCTCCCGATACCAGGACCTCCTCCCAGCGCCCAGTTTCTTCTGACATTTTGATTCCAAGGCCCACAAGTCCCCAGAAGCAGGCAGACGGAGCATGTGGGCAGCTCGAGTGGCGGCCTGGGGCCTCCCTGATGATAGCCAGCCAAGATGCGAGAGAAGCGTCTTCCCAGACCCGAGGGAGAAGGTCCCCAGTGCCCTGGGTGCTGTGTGACTGTTGGCACTGCAGCTTCTCAGGCTGCAAAACCTAAGTCACAGTCTGTCCATTTCCACAAGCAAGACTTTGGCTTGTTTACCAAAGTCCTGTCCTGTTACCCCTTCTCGAGTGTCTGCCTCTGCCTAAAAGAGTGACGTACCGTTGGGTTCCAAGGAGCCTGTCTCCCAAACTCCCAGATACTAGATCCACACGAGGTAAAGTGTAGCCGCAAGCAGATCATTACAAGCTCCAACCATGCTGCTTTTCTGTTCAGTGGACTCCTTCCTTGTAAGTGCGTGTTCTTACTGTTGACAGTGGTTCTCATCCACCAAACACATAGCAAGGGGAACAGCGTTAGAGGCAGATAACGGTTTAACCCAACAGTGTGTTTAAGCAAACAGCATGGGATCAGAGGCAGGCTATGGTTTAAGCAAACAGGTCACACTCAGTTCTGACCTTAAGCCTGAAATGAAATTGTTTGAAATATTTTTTGAAAGCTTTTACACTACAGTACTGGAAAATCCCATGGATGGAGGAGCCCAGAAGGCTGCAGTCCATGGGGTCGCTGAGGGTCGGATACGACTGAGTGACTTCCCTTTCACTTTTCACTTTCATGCATTGGAAAAGGAAATGGCAACTCACTCCAGTGTTCTTGCCTGGAGAATCCCAGGGACGGGGGAGCCTGGTGGGCTGCCATCTATGGGGTCGCACAGAGTCGCACACGACTG
>SJYA01000843.1:0-17108 GCA_006410615.1 Neotragus moschatus | reverse complement strand
GGGGGGGGGGCAGGGGTGGCTACGGGGGCTGCTGGAGTCAGGGTGGGAAGCTGAGGAGGGGGTTGTTGGAACATCTGCGGGGCCAGGGCTGAGGAGCGGCCACTCTCCCTCGGATTCCGCCCTGGCCATATGGCCGGCCTCCCTCCTCACCCGCTGTGCCCGTGTGCCTGGGCCGAGTGTCTCAGCAAAGCACATCAGTGGAGGCATGGCAGGGCTCGGGGGGGCAACCTGTGTGTCCCTGCTGACTTGGCCAAGACGCAGCTGCAGAACCAGTGTGGACAGGAAACCTACAAAGGGATGCATGTGGGACAGGCGTGTGTGTCGGGGCGCAGGGCCCCGGAAGATGGGCAAGGCTGGGTGGCAGCTTGCTCACCCTGGCCTCGCTGGTGCACCTGCCCAGTGGCCGTGACGACCAGGGGGTGGCGGCACAGGCTTGGGGGTTGGGGGAGGGATTCAAGCCAGAACGAGGCTCTAGGGAGCCAGAACAGAACCAGCGAGAAACAGAGCAGAGACTGGCCCCTAGGGAGTAGCCTCAGTCAGGGTCAGCGCGTGCACACACGTGCTTCTCTGCAGTCAACGTTACCATGCACACACAAAGGTGCGTACACACGCACACGCCGGCTTCTCTCCTGACCTGCCATGGACCGGTGGATGGGTAATGAGTTCTGTTCACATGTTGCTGGCGTCCAGCCTCTTGCCCCATTCGCCTCTCTTTACTGTGAAGTCTACAGGGGAGACGCGTGCTCCCTCCTGTCCCGTGCCTGACTGCGTGAGCACCAAGTGCATGGAAGGGTCTTCGTTCCCTAAACGCTTAGAAGTAACATCTCAGTTCCTGGGGCTGGGATGCAACGTGCTTTCCTCCTGCCGAATCAAGCCTTGGACTAGCTCCAAGGGACCAACTGCAGGGCTCTCAAAAACCACCATCATCCTGCCACCCTCTATCTGGAAGAAGCTTCAGACCCAAGCTCTGAGAAGCGGGCAGTGCTCTTCCAAACTGAGAGACTTCTTGAAGGCAGCTGCGTGGTACCCCCATCACCCTGAACACCAAAGGATGGGCTCAGAACACCACAGCTGCCTCCCTGGCTATTCTATCACAGTCCCTCTCTCACTGAAGAGTTTGGTTAAAATCACCCACGGCAACAATCAGTGAGCCTGGGTTGCAGAAGGGGAACAAAACTAGTACAACCTAAGACCCAGCACAGCCCCCAATACATAAATATTTAAATAATTTAAAAACCCAAAGGAAAACGACACGGCCAGGAAAAAGACTTTGGGGGCCCAGTGTTTTGGGGAGGGAATAGCCTGGCCTGCAGCCCAGAGGCCTCTCCAGAAGGGTTCAGGGTGAAGGTTGCCTGAGGGCCCAGCCCAGGATGAATCTCACCCTAGAGGTGCTCCCCATTTATCAAGCTCAGCCACCTTTCCTCCCAGTGACGGAGAGGGTTAGAGACAAAAGCCATTACTGTTCAACACGAGGGAACCTTTGCATGTTTCCAGACATCAAATGGCAAGCTCCACCAGAACTGAGACCAACCCACTCTTCACTCGCGACTGGCTTCCTGTCTCTTCCCTGGTTCCTCCCCACCAGCTCTTGTTTCTTGTGCCAATCTGAAGCAAGCAAGGGTGTTGGGGATGGTATACCCAGGGATTAACAAGTGTAAAGGTCAAACAGTAATTCTGAAAACGGGGTAGATTAACTAACATTCCACAGAACCAGACTCCAGAGCTGACCAGTGGAAGACACTCTGTTTTGGTCTCAAGGAGACAGACCTGGGAAACATACCCTGAGGGAGTCAGCTAAGCTCTGGCTAAAACTATCAGAACAGTCTGGCCTTTGGTGAGAGATTCATGTCACGGCAAGAGAAGCTGCAGCTGGGAATCCAAAAGTCAGAACCAAACTGTACCTGTGTTCAGGGTGTGGTGCTAGTCCATAGGGGCCAGGGTCCCAGCTGCCTGGCCCCTACTCCCCCAACCCAGGCCAAGGAGACTCAGAATCAAGTGAGACAAACACTCCAGCTGGCTTCATGTCAAAATCGAGGTTTACGTATGACGTCCACTTTAAAGTTACTTTTTTTCTAAATGACTAAGGTATAACTTTACAGGAAATTGTGGGGGACTGACAACACTGTGAGCGTGGCAGGACTACAGTCTCACGACTGCATCAGCCGACTCAGTGACAACATACCAAGGGGGACAACGTGACCACACACACCCACGGGCCACAAAGTCACGGCCTGGGAAGCAAGAGATCACTGATAAAGCAGGCCAGGAATCTCAGTGTCTGAACGGCTTACAGCCACCTGATAAGAAGGTGGCCAATTTCTCCTCCCCCACCCCCAACAACAAAAAACCTCCCAGAGCACGCTGCTGTTCATGGAGCTGCCCACTGCTCTCCCGGCCCCAGCAGCACGTTACCTATGGGCCCCAACGCAGGTGTCGGAAAGGTGGGGTTCGTGCCAGGGCCTGGGCGGTGAGGGCTTCCTTGGGCCCTACATGCCTGGCTAGGCAGTGTGTACAATCCTCAAGCTGCTGAGGCCGCCAGCCAGTGTGGTTCTCCACAGAGCACCCCCGCTCCCTACAATCCACAGGGGGCCCTCGGTGACTGAGTGGGCCGAGGGGGCTGCCTCTCTGGATGGCGGCACTGGGCTTCACTCAAACCTCTGTCCTGGTGGGACTCTGCCTCGACGATAAAAGACAACAGTGACTTGGGACACACAACTCACACATCACCCTGCTCTTTTAAGAATGTACTTTATACAAAATAACCAATTCATATGGAAATAAATCTACAGACCTCCAAGGATCAAAAAGATTTTTAAACAGTTGTTTTAAAAAATTATCCAACACACAGTATAGAACTAAGTACTGAGGTAAGTGTGGCTCTCAGTGAAACAGGGGATCAGCAGACCAGACAAAATATACACAATATAAAAATAAATAGCATTCCCCTTCCCAGTACTGGCCAGGATCACGCACAGGTATCTGCAGCAGGAGAGCGGGCGTGGGCCCAGCTAGGGGCAGCGTTCAGTGCCTCGCTCCTGGGCCCATCACCCTCTCCAAACATACAGGACACTCAGCTGGTTAAGAGGCTCTTCCACATCAGCTGCCAGGACACAGCGAGGGAGAGACCAAGCAGCCGACGCCACTGACCATCTGCTCGGCCAGGGCACGTGAAGCACAGGAGGATGGAGCAGCTGGAGGTCAGGCTCGCATCCACCTCCACGAGGACACAGCAGGGAAGGCCCAGCGCCCCAGGGAGACTCCAGACCCAGAACAGGAGGAACCAAGTCTCAGTTGAAGGCTCAGCCCCTGGCAGGGGAACCTGCACCCAGGAGCAGAGGCTGAACAGCCTGCCTCCNGCAGCTGGAGGTCAGGCTCGCATCCACCTCCACGAGGACACAGCAGGGAAGGCCCAGCGCCCCAGGGAGACTCCAGACCCAGAACAGGAGGAACCAAGTCTCAGTTGAAGGCTCAGCCCCTGGCAGGGGAACCTGCACCCAGGAGCAGAGGCTGAACAGCCTGCCTCCCAGGCGCCCCGCTCTCCATGGGGGCACCCTGGCCCTTCCACTGGGCTCTGACTTGCTGGCCACAGCTGCTCTCCCAGGGTCCCTGCCTCAGGGCTGCTGGCTGAGGGATCCTGGGAGAATCCAAACCGGGACCTGAGAGCCGTGTGTGTGGCTGAGACGGAAACTTTCAAAAAGCGAGAAAACCCTGAGCCCATGCGGCCCACTCCTGGAACTGGCATGAACCGGTGCAAGTCACAAGGATGCTTGCGGGGTCTGGGGGCCAGGCTGGCCGGGGGCTCTCAGTCCACACGAAAGGCAGCCTTCTGAGAGCCACCCGGCCCCGCCCAGGGAGGACGCCCTGCTGACGACAGGCGCGAGGGCCCCGATGAGGCAGATGGACACAGCAGCACTAGTCTCACTCTGAAGGCGGCACAAGAAAAGGTTCTGAACAGGAGCCCACCCGTCTGTCGCCACTCGGCCTCCACCTGTCTTCAGTCTAGTAAGTTTTAGCCAAGAGCTCTTCTTACAGGAGGGGAAAGATTCAAGGCCGGAAACATTCCAGAAGGCTCTCGTTTTCTCTCTGGATCTTTTCTCTCTCCTGGGTCTGGGGAAGACGGTTTCTAACATAACAACTCTAAGGTGAGCCGTGGACAGGAGTCCTCCAGGTCCCTGACAGGTGGCAGGTCCAAGGGAAGGCCGCCCCAGGACCTCCTCCCAGGCTAGTTCTGGTCGGGAAGAGTGCACGGGCCCTGAACGGGGGTGGCCCTGTGGGGCAACGCAGCACGGAACCACACTCCCAACAGGGCTCCCCAGTGCCTGGCCTCTCTACTCACCCCAAAGGGAGGCTCTGGGGCAGCGGGAGACGGGGTCGGGGCTGGGGGCTGAGCCACCAGAGGGCTGTGCACGGTGGGTGGACGGAATGGGCAGGATTGCCATAGTCCTGGCCCTGCCCCAGCCTGGTTCCGCTCAAGGCAAGGGTGCCCGAGGCCTTGCACCCAAGCCAGTTTCCATGCTGGCCAAAGCAGGCTCTGGGCTGGGAACAGAAGCAGGGGCCACGGTCTCCCCTCCCAGCTGGTGCACAGACACACACGGAGGCTGAGTGTGCCAAGCATGTTCCCTCACTGCTCAAGAGGAAAGCTGGATCTGTCCACGACCCTTCCCCATCCTTCCCAAATGCCGATGCTGACGTCCCCAACTTGAACCACATCACGCCCATGACAGGGCTCCAACAAGAACCAGAATCCAGTGAGAACACAGCCCCCAAACTTGCCCCATTTCAAAGCATGCCAAATTTCAAGTTTAAATAAGTCTGTTAAAAAAAAAAAAAATTGTGTTTCTGCGCATGTCTGGAAGGCGCCTGCCTTCCCAGCGCTCCCCCTGCCCGAGCTCAGCATCTGGGTGTCTGGAGCTGGCATTGGTCTCCCCAGGGACTCTACTACTGGAAGCACGGGTTTGCTCCAGCTTCAGCAAGGACGCTGGGGCTGGATGGAAGGTTCTCTTGGCCCCTCACACAGCTAAATTTATAAGAACAAGCGCAGATCAATCAACCAATGTTTCCTGCAAGCTTTTCTACTGTCTCAAAGGCATGCTTAGAAATACGCTATTTGTACAAAGACCTGTGACTTCAAGGTATCTCCCTTCAGTTGTTTCCTCCTTTGCTTTTGTGGGATATTCAAAAGCTTAAAACAGGAGTCCTAACTTTGGTGGCATCTCAGCTAAACTCAAAGAATGCTAAACAGGGAGAATCCAGTGTCGCTTGCTTCTAAAACCATAATAAAGTAACTGAATACTGTAAAACTGTTTTCTATCACAGACAAGTGACTTCAAGAACTTGTTCTTGACAGCTATTTTAAATCACCATGACTTATTTTACTATATTCACATAAAATGGATAAAAACTATATATACTGAAATATTCCTACATTCAAGCTGTAAATCTATAGGATACATTTTTCCTATTAAAAACTGTGCAGCTTCTTTATTGACACTAAACATACACAAACCTGAGTCGTCACTGCCACAAACTGTGATCTGTGCAGGGAGCTTGCGACGCCTTCCAGACCACAGTCCCGGCAGGGCTGCGACAGGGCGCGTCAGCGCACCTTCGAACGAGCAAATGCTCCTGATACTGGTTTATACCTATCTGGCGGGCAGCTGGCCAGCCAGGAGGGGCACTGCTATCTCGGACCATGACCTGGGTGCCAGGCAAGGGAGGGCGCCAGGTGAGGCGGCTGCCCAAGGGGAAGAACCGTCAGAGGAACAGCAGCGGCAAGGTGGGCCCCTCCTGCAGCCCCCCAAGAGTGAGTGGGAAAGGGCTGTAAACACAGGGGGTCAGCAGGGCTGCAGGCCCACCGGCCAGACTCTATCCCCATCACTCGCCCTCCCCACTGTATGTACAATACATTCACCACCAACAGAAATCATCATAAAGGCAACATGAAAACTCTGTAAACTGGACCCAGCTCCAAACACAGCCACACGAGTAGTCCTGTCCCCAGACGGCGACCTGAGTGCAGCTGCCATGACAGCCCACCAGCACCGCCCCCAGGTCAGGATGGTCTTCCCTGAACAAGTGTCCCAGGGCCTGGAGCGACCACCAGAGTCCAGCCTATGTGGTCCCCACTTTCGCCCAGGACTTTGCAAGCGCATGGGTCACGAGGAGGGGCGTCCAGGCTCCAGGCCACACACGACACGATGCTGGGGACAGGAGAGGCGGCTGGGGCCGGGCCCCGTTCTCCACTCGCAGCTCTCTGTTTCCCTGGGGCTTGTCTCCTCCTGGGACTAGCTCTGAGAGAAGCAGAGTAGACAGTTTCAGTGAAACTGATACGCGTTAACTGTTAAAAGCAACAAAGCCAAGGGGCCACGCACACTCTCCCATCTAGGAAAAAAGCTGAAACAAAAAAACAAAAAACCTGCTTGCTCAGTCGTGTCCAACACTTTGCGACCCCATGGACTGTAACCTATCAGGTTCCTCCATCGATCGGATTTTTCAGGCAAGTGCTGGAGTGGATTGCTATTTCCTTCTCCAGGGGATCTTCCTGACCCAGGAATCAAACCCGGGTCTCCCGAATTACAGGCAGACACTTTACCGTCTGAGCCCCATCTAGGAAAGTGGCCCGACTTTGCTTTCTTGGGCAGTCCTGCCAGGTGTGGCTTCTGGGTCCTGGACCCTGACTCAGTCCAGTGGCCAAGGACTGCTGCCTCCAGGGAGACAGGGGTGGGGGTGGGGGAACCCGACTTTTCCAGACGAGGTAGACAAGGAGTCATACCACAGTAGCCAGTCTGAGGAAGGAAATCTAACCCATCTCAGGGCTGGTGTCTGGGACAGGAATAAGGGGCTGGTGGGGCGCTCCTGAGGCCCTCTGGCCCCATGGCACACAGGACACAACCCCTTTCTAGGCACAGCCCCTGGAGCCACAGCTGCCCAGAATCACACAGACAGCTCTCACTGTCCACCATTCTGACCTGATCGAGTGGAAGCGTTGGGGGCTTCTGGGGGGGCAGCTCCTCCTGCGATGCCTCTGGAGCTGGCGTCTTTGGGAACGAGGGCCGGGCCTGGACCGAGGACCCCTGCAGTCTAGAGACACGAGGAAGGAAGAGTCAGGAATGCATGTGATGCCCTCAGTACAAAGGAAAAGGCACACAGCCCCACCTGGACCAACTGGGTGAGTGACCCCCTGACCCAGGGGCTGGCACGTGAGGCAGCAAAGACATGGCTGACGCCACCTGCACAGTGCTCCTGACAAAGGTGTTCACTCTGACTCTTAAATATGAGGAAATAATGAGAAGAAGCCAGAGCCTGGGGCACTCTGTCTTTTGAAAAACAAAGAATACAAAGGCCAATGCTGTAAATTACTGAGCAGGCCCAGCACCCAAATGTAGAGCCGTGAACTGTGACTGGATCCTGAATGGGGAAAAATCAGAGTGAACAGAGAAACAGCTACAAGGGCACGTCGGGGACAAGTGGGGACATCAGACAGCGCCTCCGTCCGAGCGCTACCACCATTTCCCTGGCCAGGGTCTGGGCTGCACCAGGAGGATGCCCTCAGCTAAGAGACACACCAAAAGCTCAGAAGAGAAGGCAAAGGACAGACAGGAGACGTGGCAGACATTCAGAGAAGGGTGAGCACATGCAGAGGGAAGGCCTTCAAGCCTGGCACTGGGGCCTGGGATGACCCGGGGGGCACTCGGGTTCTCCCTGGGGCTGGGGGGACCAGGGGAGCACTCAGATTCTCAGGGTGGTCTGTGCTGCTTTAAGATGGGGCTTCCCAACCTTGACCTCAAGAGACAACTACTAGAATTACCAGGGAGTGGTATGTGGCCAGTCTGGCTCTGGATATACTGAGTTTTCATTCAGTATCAGTAGAGAAATGAATGGTGAGGGGTGAGACTAGGATACCACCCGTGACTACCCACCCGGATCTGAGACACCCTCTCCCTGGCAAAAGTCTGCCCACAGCCCCAGAACTCCGGCCATTAGGTGTCCAAAACCTAACCCAACAGCACTGAAATGCCAATTCACTTTCACAAAGAAAAACGACCACACACAAAACTGGGTTCTAATGCCAGTGCTTTCCCAATAAGCCCCGAGCACACAACCCACATGCTCCTTCTGGCCCCAGACCACCCAAGTCGGTTTTTCATTCCCAACCTCGCCTCTCTTTGGGAGACTAGCATCTACTCTGCTTCTGCCCGTAGAAAAAAGGCACGCAGCTGCAGCCTTACCCAGACGGTCTGTACATCTCCTGGAAGGACGCCCTCGCCCCACTTCCGGGGCCCATCTGCTCCATCATCACGGCCTGGAAGTGGCCCAGGCCCTCCTCAGGGTAGCGGTAGAGGGGGCACTCAGGGGACAGGCCGTTGGGCTGCGCCACCACTGGGCGGTGAGGCGGGTGAGTAGCCGAGGGGGAGGTGTAAGCCCTGGACTGGAAATGCGTGGCCGGCCGCTGTGGGGGGTAAGGCGGCCCGGTGTGCAGCATCACTGCGTGTGGGGGGAAGGCAGGCGAACCAAAGGCCATGCCCGGGCCAAGCGGGGCTGGGGGTGCGCCGTAGAGACACTCGCTGGCCGACAGGGAACCCTGCCGCCTGGCAGCCGCGTTGTGGTTGTCCAAGTCCAGGAACTCTTTGGGGCTCTCTGGCTGCTCCACAGACTCATCCTGCTTGGCCTCAGGGCCGGGGTTCTGCCCCTCGGCCATCTTGGCAGCAACGGCGTCCACCCGTGTGGGCGAAGTTAAGGCAGCACCCAGAGCCTCCACCGCGTCCACCCGTGCAGGGGGCGTTAAGGCAGCACTTAGCGCCTCGCAGCCCTGCAGCCCGGTCACAGCGCTCTTGTCAGGGAAGAGGGGCCTGGCAGGGGTGGGCTGAGCTGGTGGGGGCCCACTCGGGCTTACAGGGGCTGCGAGGTGTCTCGGCCAGTCTGAGAAGCCCTGTGGACATGAGTAGTAAGGAGTCCGCGGGTAGTGGTGGTAGGAAGGCTGCGGTGGCGGCTGGTAGGGATACCGCAAGCCCTGGTGATGGCGGTACCGAGGGAAGACTCCAGAATGAGGGTCATGAGACTGAAATGCCCGAGGGGGAAAGGGCGGAGGGTGCGGGGCTGGAGGCTTGCCCCCCATCACAGGACCCACAGGCTGCAGGCTTGGGCCCACATGGTACCGTGTGGCGGAGCTGGGGAACTCCAAGCTGGGCGTGTACAGAGGGGAGCACGTGGGCTCTGCAGGGGGGCCAGCCTCAGGCGGCACCCTGCTCTTGCCCTCAGACCCACATGGGGAGGCTTCCACCCGCAGTCCGTTTTCGGGCAGCGGCCCCAGGTCTGCCAGGGTGCATGCCTGGGCGGGTGGGCTGGCAAAGCCACTCCCTGAGAGCCAGGCAGACCTGACCGTGCTCGCTGGGCAGCCGTCCCCAGGTTCCGAGGGCTCCGGCCTGAGCTCCAGGCCCTCTGGGCCCCTTCCTTGGGGTGAGCTCCGCCTGGCAAAGTCGGCCTGCAGAGGTGGCGCAGGGTGAGGTAGCTGCTTGAGGAACGCCCCCTCTGAAGCACCGACACTCGCTGGTCTCTCCTCGAGCCCGGGCAAGGGATCCGCTGCAAGGAAAGCAGAGACAAAGTTGCACCTGGCGAGCTGAAACCCCAGCACATGACAGGAACAGGCAGCCAAGATGGCGACGACGTCCCCACCCTGCCCAGCGCTGGACAAGCAAGGGGCTGTGATCTGTGTGCCCAACTCCAAGGAGGCAGAGCTGATGTGCAGGCTGGCGGGGAGGCATCGCCTTGACAGTGAGGAGGAGGGACCAAGCCTGAAGATGCTGGGAAGGCCGGATGCCGACAGCATCCTGCAGTCAGGACACCCACCCAGGGGAGTATGAACAGGACTAGGTGAATATTTGCTAAGTGAATGACAACACTCGCCGTGCCTGGGCTTCCTGAAAATAAGACACGGACAGTGTATAACACTCAAAGGGCATCTTCAAGGAAGTACAGAAATTTAATAAACAATCACTGACCTGCTGAACTCGAATGCTTAATTACAGACTCAGAATTCTCTACCTTGCTATTGTTTTGGGCCATAAATGCATCTTAGTATTATGATCTCTCAGGGAGGGCAAAGTTGTTGCCCAAGGGTATCAAAATAGGATTCTGTCAGAGCTTACAGACAAGATCAAGAATTCAGACCTTTAAGATCACCTAGGACTGCTGGATCCTGAAAAACTAACACTGGCTTTAAAGATCACAGGTAGAAGCTGCACAAGAATGACGAAAACGTGCACTTTTCATTATTCAGTCAACAAAACACACGCCAACGCCTTACAGCAGTGTGACACAGAAGTACACGCAAAACGGCTTAAAGACATGACACCATAAGACTCCTGCAAGAAAACATAGGCAAAACATTCTCTGACATAAACTGTCAGAGGCCAGTCTTCCAAGGCAGTAGAAATTAAAGCAAAAATTAAAAAGTGGGACCTAATAAAAATTGCAAGCTTTTGTACAACAAAGGAAACCATAAACGAAATGGAAAGACTATCTGCGGACTGGGAGAATATAGCTGCGAAGGATGCGACCAGCAAGGACTTAATCTCCAAAATACACAAGCAGCTCATACAACTCGACCAAAAAACAAACCCAATCAAAACATGGGCAGAAGACCTAAACACACATTTCTTCAATTAAGACCCGCAGAGAGCCAAGAGGCCAAGATAAAAAGATGTTCATCATCACTGAACTAGAGAAATGCAAATTTAAACCACAATGAGGTACCAAGTCACACCAGTCAGAATGTACGCCACTAAAAAGTCTACAAATAACAAACAGTGGAGAGGGTGTGGAGAAAGGGAACCCTCTTCCCTGTTAGTGGGAATATAAATTGGTACAGAAACTATGCAGAACAGTGTGGAGGTGCCTTAAAAAACTAAATACCATGAACTGCAGCCCACCAGGCTCCTCTCTCCATGAGATTTTCCAGGCAAGGATACTGGAGTGAGTTGCCAATTCCTTCTCTAGGGGAACTTCCCGACCCAGGGATCAAACCTGGGTCTCCTGCACTGCAAGCAGATTCTTTACCAACTGAGCTACAAGGGAAGCCCTTTGTAGAAAACCATAATTCAGAAAGATACACACACCCCGATGTTCACTACAGTACTGTTTACGACAGCCAGGACATGGAAGCAACCTAGATGCCTATCCACAGAGGAACGGATAAAGACGCAGTGCACATATACTGTGGAACATTACTCGGTCATAAAAAAGAATAAGTAATACCATTTGCAACAGTATGGATGGACCTAGAGATTACATACTATATGAAGTAAATCAGAAAGAGATAAATGTATGGTATCACTTATATGTGGGATTTAAAATATGACACAAATGAAGTTATCTATGAAACAGAGACAGACTCACAGACATAGAGAACATGCTTGGGACTGTCAAGAAAAAGGGTGGGTAGGAGAGCGATGGACAGGGAGATTGGGGTTGGCAGATAGCAACTGTTATATACAGAATGGATAAACAAGGTCTGACTTCAGCACAGAGAAATAACATTCAATATCCTGTGACAAACCATACTGGAAGAGAATACGGAAACGAATGTATATATGTATAACTGTACCACTGCTGTACAGCAGATACTAATTAGCACAACACTGTAGATCAGCTATACTTCATTAAGAAAATAATACAAACATCATGGCAACTAAGCAAATAGACTGCTCCGGAGACTCTCCCTCTTTCTCTGAATTCCAGTCACATCTGAAATCACGCCTGGAAAATCGTGCTGCAGGGGGCATTCAGAGTCAGCCTCCCCTCCTAGAAATCCCTTGATGGGAGTCTGCGCTCCTGGCCCTCCACCCAGCTGACAAGGAGCCACATCACACTCTGTAGACGCCCAGGTGCCAAGGCTCCCACACAGACACACACTACATGTCCATCCTCAACCAGCATGAGTCACACAGAGGAGGCCCACCACCCTTCTCCTGCACTTGAGTTTATCACTCTTGTAAACAGCACTTCCAGAACCCTCCTGACGACCTATCTCACTACTGCTCCCCACCCTCAGTGCGCGCAGACGTGGCCCAGTGAGAAAGGCATGCAGAGAACTGGGCCAGGAGGAAAGCCCTGAGAACACGCTCCCTGAGGGCCACTTCCGGACAGTCCTTTTTAAGTGGGGCTGGGCGACGCAGAGCTTGCACACACGGATGCCAGGTCTCCCCACTTAAGAGCTGAATGAAGGCAAATAACCACCTTTGTGCCCTGGAGCTTCCATCCATCCAAACAAGAATACTAGTCAAAGTTCCCTCAAAGCTTATTCTGAGAGTGAAGTGAGCGAGCACGGGAAGGCTCCGCACGAGCGTAAACACAGCAGGCACTGCAGCTGTGCGGCATGATCGCCGCAAATCCGCACCGCAGCGGGCTCACCCAGAGACATTCTAGTGAAAGGGGTCAGAGGCCAGTTGGCACTTTGTTTCCTAGTCTGCATAAAAAGATGGGCCACCAATTATCAGGGCAGATGGGGGAGGGGGAAGGAGCGCGCACGCACACATTACCTTGGCCGTTCTCAGGCTCCTGCATGTCATTGCCGTCCTGTGTCCTCCCAGGGTCCCCTGAGGCAGGCTTGGGGGCCACGAGGCCCATGGGTGGGAAAGGGCCAGGCAGGCGGGGCGGTGCAGGCTGGCGGGGGTGGTAAGGCACGCCTGGCGGACACCCACGGGAGGAGAGCTGCTGCATGGCCAGCATCTCGGGGCTGTCCAGCATGGAGTCCCCTCCCTGCACGCCCTGCAGGGCCGGGGCCGGAGCTCCAAACAGAGAACCCAGTGCTGGGGCTGCAGGGGGCTGGAGTCGCTGTGCGCCAGGTTTACACGGGGGGTGCAGGTACCCTGAAGGAGGAACGCTGTGAGGTAGGAAGCCGGATTGTTCTGTCCACTGGTTTGGAGGGAGGGGAGGTCTCATCACTCGGGAATCCATCATGTGACCCAAAGGGCGGGGCTGGTGAGAAGGTCCTGGCCCCACTGGGGGCTTCTCGTCCGGCCCCAAGGGTCCCGGGTTTGCAGCACCGTGGCTCCCGTTCCAGACCGCAGAGTGCACTCGGCTCAGGTACTTATAGGGTCGGTACATGTGGCCGGGAGGGGCTTCTGGGCTCTCAGGGAAGTCTGGGGGTCGGGCTGGAGCACCCCCATGCCTGGGAGGAAGGAGCCCTGGCTGGAAATGAGTAGGGGGATATAAGCGCCCATCCTGGCTGGGGCCGCTCATCTGACCGAGTGGCAAGGGTCCAGGTCGAGAGCCCATGTCAGCAAGGGAGGCCAGCCTTCCGCACGCCAGCTTCTCATCAGGGGGGCCACACCTGGGGCCTCGGTGGTGGTTCATTCCAGCTGAAGGCTGGCAACAGAAAAAAGGGAAGCTATGTTAACCCCGTGGTTATTCACTTTACCCTGGGGAGAGACGGTATTTCTGGAACACACCTTTGCACCTGCACGCGCTGAGCAGTCTGCTTACCTGTCCCGCCAGAGGCGGGGGCTGCAGGCCAGGCCCACGGGCAGGCGGACCTGGGGCTCCAGAGGAGACACTGACTTCACCAGGATCCGACCCTCGGAGAGGACAAAACGCTCCCTGTCCTGCTGGCCTCTGGAGGGCACGGGGCAGAGGCAGGGAGGAGGAGGAGAGAGTACACCCTTCACGTCCTGAAGACCAGGCTCTGGCTCATGGAAGAGCCCCACTGCCCCGGCCTACAGAGGGCGGAGCAGGGGCTTCCATCCCCACCCTCAGAGCCCCTCCCCCCTGCTCCCCAGGAGAGGTGCATTTATGTACTGGGTGTACCTCATTCTTTGAATTACAGGGAGATGTTAATTCAAATTTTTGCCCCACTGAGAACATGTAGTTCAAATGATTAACAAAAAGGACTTAAGACAGATGAAGACTAAATGAAGATAGGGGAGAACTTCACACCCCTTGAGCCCCTAATCAGGAGACACCACTACGGGATGAAGCTGATCCTCACTGGCTAGCTTGAGAAGAGAGGCTGGCCGGGTCCACAGAGACACAGGGGCCCAGAGAGGCAGCTGCTGTTTGAGGCACCCACCTGGCCAGGGGGCTGCACGGAGCTGCTCTGACCGGCCCCAGAGGCAGCGGCGCGACGGCCCAGGGGCAGCGCCTTCCCTCCATTCTCCTCGGGCTGCCTCCGGCCCGGCGCCTCCGAGTCCCGGGAGCGGGTGCACACGTGGCCCCGCGCGCCCCGCCCCCGCCTCTTCTCCCGCCTCTCCTCCTCCCGCATCCATGGCTCCTCGTCTGTGTCCCCGTCCTCCCCAGGAAAATGCTTCAGCATCGCCCGGTGGAAGCACCTTTCCAGGTTGTCCGACATCTTGGTGTACTCTGTGGGGGACAGAGGTCTGAGCCCCTGCCCCAGGCAGGCCCCCAGACCACCTCCCCCCAGTCAACTACGAGTCTGCCAGTCTTCACGCCTCCTGCTTTCTAGGGCTATAGGACACAAGACGGTACACAATTTCTGGCCTAAGAAACTGTCCAGCCTGTGTGGCTGGCATAGTGGGCCCTGGACCCCAAACCGTTGAAATTTAATTCTTCAATGCCAAACTGCAGAAACATGAAGTACAATCAATGAACCTCCAAGCTTGGGCACCTGCAGCGACACTGGCTGTGTCATCCAAGGTCTGCCCTGTGACTCTAAGACGGTGGGTGAGCAAGGCCCAGGATGGCCAGGCCCAGGACAAAACTGGGACCAGCAGCCACCACGCCTCTGGCTGTGGAGGATGGACAGAGCCCAGTACGGCCCAGCCCATGGCTTCAACACACCCTCTCTTCACGGTCCTGAGAAAGGGCTGAACCTGGAGACTGGAAACGCCTGTTTTCTTGGTTCTGCTGCTCCAGCAGGCTAGAGCCACAGCACCCCTCCTCCACTCACCGCTGCTCTCCCCATTGTACTTTCGACAATTCCTAAACATAGTCTTCATGTCGTTCACAAACTCCTCCTTGGTACAGTATAAACCTCCATTCAGTTTCTTCTCCATGCTTGAAATATCCATGGGGACCTACAACAGGCCACACTCATTACTATCACTGGAGCAACAGTGCTTTGCAGTCCCCAAACCACCAGGAGCTGTTTGAAAGCCTGGGAAGCACCCAGCCCTGAGAAGTGCCAGCTGACTATACAACAACACAGCTAGCAGAGAGGCACGTGCCACAGCTGTGCGGCTGACAAGGCTTGCTCTACCTTAATGATCTGGTAGTAGTTAGGGGCATACGACTCATCCACTGGTTCCAGAAAGGGCCAGGAATCCTTGTGAGCCTTCACCACGTCCAGAACTGAGAAGCCAAAGAGAAGAGGAGGGTCAGCACACGCACCTGGGAACACACTCGGTGGAACACAGGAGTGGAGCATGGGAACTGACCTTTGTACATGGCGGTGAAGTCATCATCTAGCTCGAAGCTGTGAATCAGACAGTGAGAAATCAGCAGTAACTGAGGCCCCCTTCTCTCCCCAGTGCCCTGGATTCAACCTGACACACAGCTCCCTGGACCAAGACTTGGAACAGTCCCCAGGAAACCTGTGCAAACTTCTGCTAAGTCTGTAACACTGATGACCTCCAGAAAACACGAGGGAGTGAGGGTCAGCACACTCATCCCCTCCCTCCCTCATCTACAAAATGACAGCTGGCCCAACCCCACACCAGGCAGCCGAGGGCGGCTAGGGGCACTCTGCACTCACAGGTCTCTCGTCCTCTTCTCAGCCCGAGGCGGGGACTGGGGGTCCAGGTGGGACAGCTGGGGGGGCAGTGCCTTCCCCTGGGCCAGCAGCCAGGCCCGCTCCTCCCTGAGCCGTCGCCTCTTGGCTCGATCTGTGAGAACACAGAGCAGAGCCACGTCAGGACTCCACAAGGGAGATGAGTGCTCGATTGCGCCCTCTGCTGACTTCTGTGCTGACAGGACTGTGCTAGAGAGAGCAGGCTTTAAGGGACTTCTGTCCTGGGGTCACAAAGAGGGGGTCAGGGAGGCAAGCGGGCCCTGGTGGGTAGGGGAATGAGCAAGAGAGAAGGAAAGCAGAGGGCCGACTGACAGTCACCCTCGCTGACCACCTCCAGCCCTTTCTATGTTGCCCACACAAAGACAGTATGTTCTGTTTAGGACCAGACCTCAATCCAAACACACCATGAGGACTGTGCAAGCCCCCTGAAGCGCTCACATTGGTTATCCTCACTCTGTGCCCGCCCCCCCGCTCCCCCCAGCTGTCCACCCCCATCCACGCTGGTTCAGGAGGTGCCAGGGAAGTGAAGAAGCCAGCAGGACAGCCCAGGAACTGGAAGGGAAGGCATTTTCTGGTTCCCAGACATGGCCACAAGAAACACACTTGCCAGTGCACTGCTGGCCTGCTGGCAGTTGGGGAAGGAAGCAAGGACTCAGGACACCATCAGAAGGCAAGACGCGTGACGGAAGGTGCCAGTGGGAGCAGACAGGGCCCGCAGACGCCTACTCCCACCAAGCTCCCTCTGCTCCAACTTCATGCCCGGGTAGAAATAAACTTTTATGTGTAAGAGAACCTATACCTGCTTTAATTATCAGAGGCATTTTGCTATCAACAACTTTTACTAAAATTGGTTTCTAAGAAAGAGAATGATTTCAAGCCTAAAGAAAAGTAAAACTAAATAATGAACATCCATGTATCAAACTGTTAAACATTAGGCGTCATGAACTCAGTTCAGGATTTCGCAACCAGCAACCAGTCAACCGACTCTGCATGTCATCAGAATCACTGTCTGGACACACACCTCCCCAGGCTCGGGCAAGCCCCAGGGCCAACAGGCGGATGCAGCGTCGGTGCCCCTCCATAGCTACAGATACATCTTCACAGGTGATGCCACCACTTCACTCACTCCCACATCGTAACGTAATGAGTGTAACGTGGAATTCTGATGTTTCTGTTTGCCTGTACCAGACAGGAGTGATCCAATATTTACTACCTGTCAACATGTGGCCAAAAAGTTCCTTCGATTTTTAAGTAAAAGTAAGACAAACAAAAAACAACAACAAAAAAAGTTAAGAATAGACTGGTTCCAAATAGGAAAAGGAGTACATCAAGGCTGTATACTGTCACCCAGCTTATTTAACTTATA
>SJYA01000842.1:49669-75200 GCA_006410615.1 Neotragus moschatus | reverse complement strand
TTGCTATTATGTATTTCTGTTTGCTATTTACTTAGAATTTTTTTTTTTTTTTTTTTTTTTTTTGCCAAGAGAACACACTGGTCATAGCAAACACCTTTTCCCAACAATCCAAGAAATGACTCTACACATGGACATCACCAGACCATCAATATCAGAATCAGATTGATTATGTTCTTTGCAGCCTAAGATGGAAAAGCTCTATACAGTCTGCACATATCAGACCTGGACTTGACTGTGGCTCACATCATGATCTCTTTATTGCAAAATTTAGGCTTAAATTGAAGAAAGTAGGGAAAACCACTAGGCCATTCAGATATGACTTACATCAAATATCTTATGAGTATACAATGAAGGTGATGAATAGATTCGAGGGATTAGATATGCTAGACAGTGCCTGAAGACCTATGGATGAAGGTCCATAACATCGTATAGGAGGCTCTGACCAAAACCATTGCAAAGAAAAAGAAATGCAAGAAGGTAAAGTTGTTGTCTGAGAAGTTTTTACAAATAGATGAGGAAAGAAGAGAAAGGCAAGGGAGAAAGGAAAAGACATACCCAACTGAATGCAGAGTTCCAGAGAACAGAAAGGGGAAATGAATCTTTCTTAAACAAACAATGCAAAGAAGTAGAGGAAAAAAGTAGAATGGGGAAGACTAGAGATCTTTTCAAGAGAGCTGGAGATATCAAGGGATATTTCATGTGAGGATGGGCATGATAAAGGACAGGCACATTAAGTACTTAACAGAAGCAGAAGAGGTTAAGAAAAGGTGGCAAGAACACACAGAAAATCTATACAGAAAATGTCTTAATGATCCAGATAACTGCAATGGTGTGGTCACTCACCTAGAGCCAGACTTTTGGAGTGTGAAGTCAAGTGGGCCTTAGGAAGCATTACCAGGAATAAAGACAGTGAAGGTGATGGAATTCCAACTAAGATATTTAAACTCCTAAAAGATGATGCTGTTAAAGTGCTACACTCAATATGCTAGCAAATTTGGAAATCTCAGCAGTGGCCACAGGACTAGACAATGTCAGTTTTCATCCCAACCCCAAGTAAGGACAATGCCAAAGAATGTTCAAACTACTGTACAATTGTGCTAATTTCACATGCTAGTAAGGTTATGCTCAAAATACTTCAAGCTAGATGTTAGCAGTATGTGAACTGAGACTTTCCAGATGTACAAGATGGATTTTGATGAAGCAGAGGAACAGAGATCAAATTGCCAACTTTTGTTGGATCACAGAGAAAGCAAAGGAATTCCAGAAATTTTGCTTCATTGACTTCACTAAAGCTTTTGACTCTGGATCACAAGAAACTTCGAAAAATTCTTAAAGAGATGGGAATACAAGATTACCTTACCTGTCTCCTGAGAAACCTGTATGTGGATCAAGAAGCAACAGTTAGTAGAGGATATGGACTGATTTAAAATTGGGAAAGGAGTACAACAAGGCTGTGTACTGTCACCCCACTTATATTTACCTTATAGCAAAGTACATAAAGTGAAATATGGGGTTGGATGAATCACAAACTGGAATCAAGATTGCTGGGAGAAATAACAACCTCAGATATGTAGATGATACCACTCTAATGGCAAAAAGTAAAGATAATCTAAAGAGTCTCTTGATGAGGGTGAAAAAGGAGAGTGGAAATGGGCTTGAAACTCAACATTCAAAAAACTATAATCATGGAATCTGGTCCCATCACTTCATGGCAAATAGAGTGGGAGAAAATAGAAGCAATGACACATTTTATTTTGTTAGCCTCCAAAATCAGTCTCAATGGCAACTGCAGCCATGAAATTAAGACTCTTGCTTCTTAGAAGGAAAGCTATGACAAACCAAGACAGTATATGAAAAAGCAGAGACATCACTTTGCCCACAAAGGTAAGTATAGTCAAAGCTATAATTTTTCCAGTAGTTGAGTATGGATGCGAGAGCTAGACCATAAAAAAGACTAAACACCAAAGAACTGATGCTTTGAAATCTTGGTGCTGGACTCATGAGGGTCCCTTGAACAGCAAGTAGATCAAACAAGTTACTCCTAAAGGAATCAACCCTGAATATTCATTGGAAGGACTGATCCTGAAGCTGAAGGTCCAATACTTTAAGTCACCTGATGAGAAGAGCCAGCTCACTGGGAAAGATCCTGGTGCTGGGAAAGATTGAAGGGAAAAGGAAAAGGGAGTGGCAGAGGATGAGTTGGTTACATAGCATCACTAATTCAGTGTAAATAAATTTGAGCAAACCCTAGGAAATAATGAAGGACAAAGGAACCTGGTGTACTGCAGTCCATGGGTTTGCCAAGAGTTGGACATGACTTTTAGGGCCTGAACAAAAATTACATACTTAGAAAATTTCCTCTCAGAGTAATTTGCACATTTGTTGACTTTTCTCTCAGAATGTTCAAATGCAATAAGATCTGAAAGCTTAACTTCTTATGAAATAGGTTTAAACCAGTCCCAGAACTTTCATGGCTATCTACATACCCAGCTCCAAAGGTTGGCCTTCTGGGAATTTCTTGCTGGAAATTGAGTGGTTTCTTTACTCTTCTTACTACAAAGGTGGGTGTCAGCTTTCTTAACTTTATTCAATTCCCACAGCTGTATCTGCTTTTCAAATATAAGTTTTTTACATTCTCTCCTAGTTTTTAACAGTTTCATAATTTTAAAAGATTCTCTTAGCTTTATTTCAGTGGAAGCTAAAGAAAAGTAGATATAAGTAATTGGGCTCTGCCATAACATCTTCAGCAGAAAATTTGGTCCTGGTCTTTAACTCCTTTCTGTTTATAGTATTTTTTAAAATTTATTTTAATTAATTAATTTTACTTTACAATATTGTATTGGTTTTGCTCTACATTGACTTGGATCCACATGAGTGTACATGTGTTCCCCATCCTGAACCCCCATCCCACATCCCTCCCCATCCCGTCCCTCTGGCTCATCTCAGTGCACCAGCTCCGAGCACCCTGGGAACGCTCTTACACTGTTGGTGGGAATGCAAACTAGTTCAGCCACTATGGAAAGCAGTGTGAAGATTCCTTAAAAAACTGGAAATAGAACTGCCATATGATCCAGCAATCCCACTGCTGGGCATACACACCAAGGAAACCAGAACTGAAAGAGATATGTGTTCCCTGGTGGTGCAGAGGTTAAAGTGTCTGCCTGCAATGTGGGAGACCTGGGTTCGATCCCTGGGTCAGGAAGATCCCTGGAGAAGGAAATGGCAACCCACTCCAGTATTCTTGCCTGGAAAATCCCATGGACAGAGGAGCTTGGTGGGCTACAGTCCAAGGGTCGCAAAGAGTTGGACACAACTGAGCGACTTCACTTTCACTTTCTTTCACTTTGTGTACCCCAATGTTCATTGCAGCACAGTTTATAATAGCCAGGACATGGATGAAACCTAGATCTCCATCAGCAGATGAATGGATAAGAAAGCTGTTGTACATATACACAATGGAATATTACTTAGCCATTAAAAAGAATACATTTGCAGTTCTAATGAGGTGGATGAAACTGGAGCCGATTATACAGAGTGAAGTAAGCCACAAAGAAAAACACCAATACAGTATACTAATGCATATATATGGAATTTAGAAAGAACATAACAATAACCCTGTATGCGAGACAGCAAAAGAGACACAGATATATAGACAGTCTCTTGGACTCTGTGGGAGAAGGCGAGGGTGGGATGATTTGGGTGAATGGCATTGAAACATGTAAAATATCATATGTGAAAGGAATCGCCAGTCCAGGTTTGATGTTTATAGTATTTTCTGCATGCANAACATAACAATAACCCTGTATGCGAGACAGCAAAAGAGACACAGATATATAGACAGTCTCTTGGACTCTGTGGGAGAAGGCGAGGGTGGGATGATTTGGGTGAATGGCATTGAAACATGTAAAATATCATATGTGAAAGGAATCGCCAGTCCAGGTTTGATGTTTATAGTATTTTCTGCATGCAAAAATCCCATGGATGGAGGAGCCTGGTTGGCTGTAGTCCATGGGGTCGCAAAAAGTTGGACACGACTGAGCAACTTCACTTTGACTTTTCACTTTCATGCATTGGAGAAGGAAATGGCAACCCACTCCAATATTCTTGCCTAAAAAATCCCAAAAATGGGGGAGCCTGATGGGCTGACGTCTATGGGGTTGCACACAGTCGGACAGGACTAAAGTGACTTAGNAATAAAGATTTATGTACCTTAATTTGGTGATATCATACAAACATCTCATCTTCTTTCATACCTTTCTCCTGCCCTCAATCTTTCCAGCATCAGGGCCTTTTCCTAATTAGTCAGTTCTTTGCATGAGGTGGCCAAGGTACTGGAGCTTCAACTTCAGCATCAGTCATTCCAATGAATGTTCATGGTTGATTTCTTTTAGGATTGACTGGCTCGATCTTCTGACTATCCAAGGGACTTTCAAGAGTCTTTTCTAACACCAAAGTTTGAAAGCATAAATTCTTTGACACTTGGCCTTGTTTATGGTCCAACTCTCACATCTGTACATGACTACTGGCTAAAGAATTGCATGGCTTTTTACTGTGTAATTCTTTACCATGGCTGAGAAGTCCCTGGTGAGGTGTACCTTTGTGATGTCATCTCCTACAATGTTCCATTTACTCATGCTGTGCCTGACACACTCTCTTCCTCTCTGTTCCTTCAACACACTGAGCTCTTCCTGGAAGAAGGAGTGGGTTTCTTCCTCCTGCTGATTGTTATGTCCGTCCTCCAACTGTTAGCTGAGTAGGATCCTTCTACTTGTCTCTCAGTGTCATCTCAAGGACCACCTTAGCTGCTGTATCTAAAACAGTCCTCTTCTCTGACANTCATGCTGTGCCTGACACACTCTCTTCCTCTCTGTTCCTTCAACACACTGAGCTCTTCCTGGAAGAAGGAGTGGGTTTCTTCCTCCTGCTGATTGTTATGTCCGTCCTCCAACTGTTAGCTGAGTAGGATCCTTCTACTTGTCTCTCAGTGTCATCTCAAGGACCACCTTAGCTGCTGTATCTAAAACAGTCCTCTTCTCTGACATATAACTCTAATTACCTGATCTGACACTTATGACAAATTTCAGCCATCAAAGCAGGAATGCCTGCCTGTGCCTTTCATTATATAATTTTATTTCTTCCAAATATTTCAGAAGGACCTAAATATTTCCAATTAAAGGGAAAAAAAAAACCCAAACAACTTCACATTTGTATACTAAGTTCCAAGTGGTATTTTCTTTTTTTTAAATTAAAATTGAAGAATAGTTGACATATTTGTGTAAGGTATATAATGCAATGTAACATAATAAAATANCAATGAGACTATTGCAACAAGAAGAAGAGATAGAGAAGCTTTGTCTAGTATGTCATAGTGTGTGCTAGTCATTCAGTCATATCCGACTCTCTGCGATCCCACGAACTATAGCCCTCCAGGCTTCTTTGTCTATGGGGTTCTCCAAGCAAGAGTACTGGAGTGGATTGCCATTCCCTTCTCCAAAGATAGAAACAAAAAGAGGTCGGATTTAGAGTATGTGTCAAAAGTTAAGTTTGTTTACATAACACTGACAAGTTGATGATGGTATAGTTAAGAGAGAAAGAGAGGAGACAAGATTGACCTCAAGGTTTTGGCCTTGAAGATGAGATGGAGCTGTCTCTTATACACATCTAATTGAAGAATAGTTGACATATTTGTGTAAGGTATATAATGCAATGTAACATAATAAAATAGTGACAATATTTGTATACATTATATGTCATTACGATTTATTACAAATAAATGGCTATATTTACTTGTGCTATAGAATATATCCTTGCTGCTTATCTATTTTATACATAATAGCTTGTACTTCTTATCCCCCTCCCCCAACTTGCCTCTCCCTCTTCCTTTCTCCACTAGTAACTATTAGTTTTTTCTCTTTATCTGTGAGTCTGTTTTATTGTATGTATTCATTTGTTTAATTTTTCTGTATTCTGCATGTAAGTAATAACATGGAATGTTTGCCCTCTGACTTATTTTACTAAGCATGCCACTCTCTAGGTCCATCCATGTTGTTGCAAGTGACAGATTTCTTCTTTTATATGGTTGAGTAATACTCCATTTTACATATATCTCACAACTTCCTTATTCATCTGTTGGTGGACACTTAGGTTGCTTCCATATCTTGACTATTTTAAATAATTCTGCCGTGAATATAAGGAGGCATGTATCTTTTTGAGAATGTGGAGAAAAGGGAACACTTTTACACTGTTGGTAAGAATTTAAATGGGTGCAGCCACTAAAAAGAACAGTATGGAATTTCCTCATAAAATTAAGAATGCAACTACCATATGATCAAGCATTTCCATCCCTGCGGTATATCTGAAGAAAACAAAATACCAGTTGATTTTTTTTAGTCCAACTCTTAATGTCTGCCAGTAACTTAGGCAAAGTCCAAATTTATTAATTCNTGGGTGCAGCCACTAAAAAGAACAGTATGGAATTTCCTCATAAAATTAAGAATGCAACTACCATATGATCAAGCATTTCCATCCCTGCGGTATATCTGAAGAAAACAAAATACCAGTTGATTTTTTTTAGTCCAACTCTTAATGTCTGCCAGTAACTTAGGCAAAGTCCAAATTTATTAATTCAGCAGTCATTAATTAAATACTTATTGCTCTCTGATTATGTTTCTGGTTATTAGTTACTAGGGGTAAAACAGTAAGTAAAGATCTCTCACTTATGGAGTTCCTACATTTTGTGGGAGGAGGGAGGTTGGAGATAGAATATTAAAAAGAAAAAAGAAAATACAAGAAAATGCTTTATATGATCACTAGGTAAAGATAAGAGCTATTAAGTTCAGCTACTCAGGATAANAGAATATTAAAAAGAAAAAAGAAAATACAAGAAAATGCTTTATATGATCACTAGGTAAAGATAAGAGCTATTAAGTTCAGCTACTCAGGATAATCTGGAGAGTCATTGGGGAGGGATTTGCACTTCAATGAGTGGTTGGGAAAGGCCTCTTTGAAAAATTGACTGAAGAGGTTGAGAAAGGGCAGTCCAGACAGAAAACAGCAAGTGCTGTTGCAAATGGATACAGTTTAGCTAAGAGGCCACTATAGCTGCAGCAGAGCAAGTGAGAAGCTGAGTGATGAGAAAGTGGTCAGAGAAACAGTAGGTGTCAGATTATATAGGTCTTGTAAGCTGTGGTGAAACCAAAGGAAGTTTTCTGAATTTGGTTGGAATCTACCAAAGGGTTTTGATCATGGTAGAAACATTTATATCTGAAGGTTGAACACTGTGTGATATGTGGGGGGAATACATATCACTGTGTGATATGTAGGGAGGGAGAAGTGGAAATGGATAGACTCTCAATGAGACTATTGCAACAAGAAGAAGAGATAGAGAAGCTTTGTCTAGTATGTCATAGTGTGTGCTAGTCATTCAGTCATATCCGACTCTCTGCGATCCCACGAACTATAGCCCTCCAGGCTTCTTTGTCTATGGGGTTCTCCAAGCAAGAGTACTGGAGTGGATTGCCATTCCCTTCTCCAAAGATAGAAACAAAAAGAGGTCGGATTTAGAGTATGTGTCAAAAGTTAAGTTTGTTTACATAACACTGACAAGTTGATGATGGTATAGTTAAGAGAGAAAGAGAGGAGACAAGATTGACCTCAAGGTTTTGGCCTTGAAGATGAGATGGAGGGAGTAGGTTTATTTCAAAGATGAGCCTCTGAGAGACATAGCAGGGTTTCTTTTATTATTATTATTATTATTTACTTATAATATCATATAAGGAACGACTCCCAGGTCTAGGTTCGATGCAGGGTGCAGGATGCTTGGGGCTGGTGCACTGGGATGACCCGGAGGGATGGTGTGGGGGCAGGGGAGCTGGGAGGGGGGTTTGGGATTGGGAACACATGTATACCCATGGTGGATTCATGTTGATGTGTGGCAAAACCAATACAATATACCAGGGTTTCCTTTGGACAGGTGTTTTGGATTTTAGTTTGATCTTGGAAATACTAAGCTTGTGATGCCTGTTCCATACCCAAATAAAGATGATGAGTATGTAGCTGGATATGTAAGACACATCCAACTACACATTTTGGACTCACACAGTATAAATAGTATTGAAAGCTGTGGAATGGAGTGATGTCTGCACTCCAGAAATACTGGAATAGCTATCCCTTGCCCAGCAACAGCAACTTGACAGCTGCCCATAAAGATGCCTTTGTGGGGACTTCCGTGGTGGTCCAGTGGCTAAGGCTCCATGCTCCCAGTGCAGGGGGCCTGGGTTCTATCTCTGGTCAGGGAACTAGATCCCACATGCCACAACTAAAACCTAGGGCAGTCAAGAAAATAAATACCTTAAAATGTCTTTGTAGGAAATTTGAAATACAGGAAAGCAACTGTGAAACCCTAGTGTCACCCGAGAATGAGGACGGCCATTTGAAGAAGGCAGGCCCATGGCCAAGTGGCAGGTTTGCCAACTGTTGTCCCAATTATTGACCCAAAGACAGTTCTTCCCTGCTGTGGACTGAGATACAGACTCATGTGGTCTTGGGCCTGCCACCAGCACCTTTTGCCAAGAGACATCTCAGTGTTCATATCAACCAATGTCCCAGAAACGGACTCGCTGTCCAATCTGTGGATTCTGAGGTGGTTTATGACCTGGTTCCTGCCCCTCACATCCTGGGGAGGGCTCACTCTTACCTACCCAAGGACCAACAAGGAGCCATGCCTGGCTTGGCTCTAGAGGCAAGATCTCCCATCTTGTTCCTACTGCAGATACACAAGTGGCCCTGTAACTTGGCACCAGCCTCTCTCAGCTGCAGGCTTGGAACACTCCTGCTTGCACAGAGACTCTCCAGGAGACATGCTGTCCCCAGCCCTGGAGACAGGCATGCTGGCCTTGGTCTGGCTGCAGCTCTTGAAGCAGCCCTACAACACATTTCTAGCCTCTCTTAGCCATTGTCTGGGGGTGATNAGCCTCTCTCAGCTGCAGGCTTGGAACACTCCTGCTTGCACAGAGACTCTCCAGGAGACATGCTGTCCCCAGCCCTGGAGACAGGCATGCTGGCCTTGGTCTGGCTGCAGCTCTTGAAGCAGCCCTACAACACATTTCTAGCCTCTCTTAGCCATTGTCTGGGGGTGATTCTGTCCACCTGGGGACTCAGAGGGAGCAAGTCTGTCTGTAGTGAGTGAATCACTTTTTTAGTGCATCTTTATGAATACCAGATTCTAGTCTTGTTCATTTACCTATAAACTGAACTGGATATGGAATTCTATGTCCTCCAACANTAGGTTCGATGCAGGGTGCAGGATGCTTGGGGCTGGTGCACTGGGATGACCCAGAGGGATGGTGTGGGGGCGGGGGAGCTGGATTGGGAACACATGTACACCCGTGGTGGATTCATGTTGATGTGTGGCAAAACCAATACAATATACCAGGGTTTCCTTTGGGCAGGTGTTTTGGATTTTACAGTTTGATCTTGGAAATACTAAGCTTGTGATGCCTGTTCCATACCCAAGTAAAAGATGATGAGTATGTAGTTGGATATGTAAGACACATCCAACTACACATTTTGGAATCACACAGTATAAATAGTATTGAAAGCTGTGGAATGGAGTGATGTCTGCACTCCAGAGATACTGGAATAGCTATCCCTTGCCCAGCAACAGCAACTTGACAGCTGCCCATAAAGATGCCTTTGTGGGGACTTCCGTGGTGGTCCAGTGGCTAAGGCTCCATGCTCCCAGTGCAGGGGGCTTGGGTTCTATCTCTGGTCAGGGAAATAGATCCCACATGCCACAACTAAAACCTAGGGCAGCCAAGAAAATAAATACCTTAAAATGTCTTTGTAGGAAATTTGAAATACAGGGAAGCAATTGTGAAACCCTAGTGTCACCCGAGAATGAGGAGGGCCATTTGAAGAAGGTGGGCCCATGGCCAAGTGGCAGGTTTGCCAACTGTATTCCCAATTATTGACCCAAAGACAGTTCTCCCCTGCTGTGGACTGAGATACAGACTCATGTGGTCTTGGGCCTGCCACCAGCACCTTTTGCCAAGAGACATCTCAGTGTTCATATCAACCAATGTCCCAGAAACAGACTCGCTGTCCAATCTGTGGATTCTGAGGTGGTTTATGACCTGGTTCCTGCCCCTCACATCCTGGGGAGGGCTTACTCTTACCTACCCAAGGACCAACAAGGAGCCATGCCTTGCTTGGCTCTAGAGGCAGGATCTCCCATCTTGTTCCTACTGCAGATACACAAGTGGCCCTGTAACTTGGCACCAGCCTCTCTCAGCTGCAGGCTTGGAACACTCCTGCCTGCACAGAGACTCTCCAGGAGACATGCTGTCCCCAGCCCTGGAGACAGGCATGCTGGCCTNCTCTTACCTACCCAAGGACCAACAAGGAGCCATGCCTTGCTTGGCTCTAGAGGCAGGATCTCCCATCTTGTTCCTACTGCAGATACACAAGTGGCCCTGTAACTTGGCACCAGCCTCTCTCAGCTGCAGGCTTGGAACACTCCTGCCTGCACAGAGACTCTCCAGGAGACATGCTGTCCCCAGCCCTGGAGACAGGCATGCTGGCCTCGGTCTGGCTGCAGCTCTTGAAGCAGCCCTACAACACAGCTCTAGCCTCTTAGCCATTGTCTGGGGATGATTCTGTCCACCTGGGGACTCAGAGGGAGCAAGTCTGTCTGCAGCGAGTGAATCACTTTTTTTAGTGCATCTTTATGGATACCAGATTCTAGTCTTGTTCATTTACCTATAAACTGAACTGGATATGGAATTCTATGTCCTCCAACATCTGGCTACAACTTTTCAGCTTTATGTATCCAGTTTTCTCCCACAATTCTGACTGGAAATCACTAAGAATAAAACCTGCCCATTCCCCAAAGTCTTGAAAGCAGAAACTGAAAAACTTGACACAAATTTCAGATAAATCAGAATAGTTCATGTATGCACAATCATTGTCTCTGCTGCTGTGACTCCTCAGAAAATTCAGAAAGAACCAATGACATCACCAGAAGTATCCAAACTTCAAAAGATGCTTTCAGCCCAACATCTTAACTCCTCATGACAGGCTGCTCTACAGATTCAGAAACTGGCTTGTAGTGTTTTTCAGTAATTAAGGTTTTTTCTTTTTGTCTCCATAGAAGTTTATCTTATTAAATACCAGATTTCTAGCACTTTATAGGCCTTACTTTGATAGGAGACATTGTTCACCATCACCTCCTGAAAGGAGACACAACTGCTTCACTGAACTGACCTATTTTCAGGACTAAAAGACAGGTTCAATGAGATATGGAGCAATCTACCAACTCAACTTCTGGTCTGTGAAACTTCTTGGGAAAGTTTCAAAGGGAGGAAATAAAAGGTAGAAAAACATACCACTCCCAATTTATGCCACTTTGACATAGGAGTATTTTGAGCTGAAGGAACTGAGTAGAAGCAGACACAAGAAAAGCTCCCTATTTCCCCCTGTTTGACTAAAAGCAGAACATGCATTTATAGAGGTGTCCCTCTTCTGCTTTCCTACCATGAAGGACAAAAGTTCATTCCCAGACACAACTTTGTACATTCACTTCAATCTATATAATAGATCTTACTCTTGTTAACTGTGCTTTTTCTGGTAACCTACCCATAACTGTCCTCCTCCACAGCTGTTTACGTTTTGTCTTTCACTGAAGCTGGATCTTAAGCCAGAGCACTAAGCCACTTCTTTGAGTTAGTCATTTTTCCTTGGGATCACCCATGGATACATGAGGTAGACATGTGCATACACTTCTGTTCATTTTTTAAAAAAAAATAAAATCATAGAATGAATATGATAATCTAGGAACTTAGTATAGAGATGAGAGGTAATGATACAATTCTGGGGCATTCTGATATTGAATTCAGAAAGATGAAGAGAAACCAATGAAAGAGACTCAGAAATAGGGACCATTTGGGTGGTCAGAAAGCCTGCAGAGAGGGGTCTTGAGAGTCTAGTGAACAGAATAGGCAGCTTGAGAAGGACAGGAAGGGCCGCTGTGTTTGATGCCATGAGAACACTGCTTGCGATGCATAAATCATTGTCATCCTTGACAAGAGCAAGGCTACAGTAGAAGGCCTGATTAGACCATATTCAAGAAAGAGTCACAATATAGGAATGGAGTGGGCAGCTATAGAGAATTCTGCAAACAAANATGAGAACACTGCTTGCGATGCATAAATCATTGTCATCCTTGACAAGAGCAAGGCTACAGTAGAAGGCCTGATTAGACCATATTCAAGAAAGAGTCACAATATAGGAATGGAGTGGGCAGCTATAGAGAATTCTGCAAACAAATAAACAACAAGATGGAAAAACTGCAAGAGAAAAGTTAGAGGCAGAAGAAGCTTGTGTGAAATATAGAATCCCTGCCTTTTGAAGTAGATCAGAGATTGTGAAAGCTACTCATGAGTACTTTATAGAGTCTCAATTTTAAATTATAAAACATCTATGTATATAAAATAGTATTGAGACCATTATAAGTTTGAACACTTGTGTACCCCACATCTTTTTTTTTCTGACCTTGAATTGAGGCTTCACAATCTTACAGCTGACTCATTTGGAAAGACCCTGATTCTGGGAAAGATTGAAAGTAGGAGGAGAAAGGGATGACAGAGGACAAGATGGTTGGATGGCATCACTAATTCAGTGGACATCAGTCTGAGCAAGCTCCAGGAAATGGTGAAGTACAGGGAAGCCTGGCATGCGGCAGTCCATGGGGTCACAAAGAGTAGAACACAACTGAATGACCAACAACAAATCTTCTTCATGTGTTGATTTACATATAAAATATCCATAACATTTGTAGAAAGCAAGGGTATATATAGGCAATGCCTAGATAGATGAATTTACCTCTCAGCACCATAACAGCTTGAGCATCTTTTTAATGGAGGGATCACAACGCTTGTACAGTTTCTCCAGTATCCTCCTTTAAAAATGGTGAATTAGATAAAGTAATTTATTTCATTATTTGCATCTTGTTTACAAATTTTTGTTTGCTTGATTTCACAAGTACTGAGAGAGATGTATTAATCTATTTAATGTAGATTTCTCTATCTTGCTTTCAAATTATTGTACTGTTTATACTGTTGAAGACAATGGTGCATACATAATTAGAATTAATTTAACTTTTAAGTGAATTTTTCCTTTTTCTCATCATCCTTAATAATTATTTTTCTCATAAAGTAAATTTTGCTTTCTTTTGCAATTTATTTTTCTGTTATCTAATTTTTCTATCCATTTTCTTCCAACCATTGTTTGACATTAGACATACCTTTGTAAATCCCAGACAGTTGAATTTTGCTTTTTTGAGTCATTTTTAACAAATTCTGTCATTAAACATCAAGTTTAATTCATATACATTAATTGTGATTAGTTACATAGTGAATTATTATTTATTTCTATTATCTTTTTATGTACTTAATATTAACCATGCTTTTTTCCTTTGCCTTTTTTTTTCTGCTTTGTATCACATTAATTAAGTTTTCTCTATCCTTCTGCCAACTCCTTCTACCCATATTTGCATGGGTTTGGAAGTTTTGCATTCTACTTGCATTTTTCAAGTTTATTCTTAAGTTTTTACTATGCATGCTCTGATCTCTTGCTAAATGTTTATCATTCCTTTCATCTCTCCAATTATGGTTCCTCATTTTTCCAGTCCACCTAAATGTTAAAAGCCCTAAAGTTAATTATTATTATCATTACATTTATTTAGCTCCCTGTGTACATTTGTTGATTTATTCAATCATCATTTCTTCTTGTATCTCATGGCATTTTAAATCTAATTTTCTTCCTGAGTAAGTAAATTTTCTAGTTGTTTGGAAATATTTGTAGTAAATTCCATCAGAACTTGTATCCTTATGTCCATCAGAACTTATATCCTTTCTCTTGAGAATAAGTTACCTGAGTGACAGGGCTTTTTTCTTTTCTATTTTTCTCCTTTACATGATAGTGTTTCAGTCTTCTTTTTCTGGATTGTATTATTTTGATTGAAAAAAATATGGTATTAGTTTATTTGGTGGTACTGTCTTTGCTGTATTTTGCTCTTCCCTATTCGGAGAAGGCAATGGCACCCTACTCCAGTACTCCTGCCTGGAAAATCCCATGGATGGAGGAGCCTGGTAGGCTGCAGTCCATGGAGTCGCTAAGAGTCGGACATGACTGAGCGAGTTCACTTTCACTTTTCACTTTCATGTATTGAAGAAGGAAATGGCAACCCACTCCAGCGTTCTTGCCTGGAGAATTCCAGGGACCTGGGAGCCTGGTGGGCTGCCGTCTCTGGGATTGCAGAGTTGGACACGACTGAAGCGACTTAGCAGCAGCAGCAGCAGCTCTTCCCTATGGTTTCTGCAGTCTGGATTTTTACTCAATGTTGACTTTCCTAAATCTAAAGAGTCATGGTTCTTATGAATTCTGTATAATTAGCCTTCCCCACTTTTTCTCACCTATTACTGCAAAATTCCAAGGGTACATGCTATAATATTTCACTCTGATTCTTTCTCTACAGATAAAGTATTTATAGCTCATTGAGACATTCCTTTTGTAATTTACCTTTGTATTGCCAAATGTATGTTATAATTGACTTTATTATTATTTTTAAAAGATATGGATATTTTGTTGACTCTCTCCTATAGAAATTAAGAAATGTACCTTTCTTACAATTCTCTCCTAATGCTTCCTCTAGCCACACATTCCTTCTTTCTATTTCCCCAATATAGCTGAATAATAATTTTGGCTATGTAAACATCAAGTCATGCACTACACTAACTTCTTCCACCAGTCAACATAATTCCATTCTGGAAGCTGTTTGCTTGGATCAAAAGTCTTCATTTTTCTGCATGCTTTTCTTTGTTTGCAAGGAAAGAAAGTGAAGTTGCTCAGTCATGTCTGACTCTTTGTGACCACATGAACTGTAGCCTGCCAGGCTCCTCTGTCCATGGGATTTTTCAAGCAAGAGTACTGGAGTGGATTGCCATTTCCTTCTTCAGGGAATCTTCCTGACCCAGGGATCGAAGTCAGGTCTCCTGCATTTCAGGCAGAGTCTACTGCCTGAGGCATCAGGGAAGCTCTTGTTTACAAGGAATACAAACCCATTCTCAGTAGGAACCAGAGAATGGGTTGTGAATTTTGATATTTTCATTCCTGAGGGTTTTTTTTTTCTTTCTTTCTTTTTTTTTTAATATCTATCTATTTATTTGGGTCTTAGTTGTGGTAGGTGAAATCTTTCATAGTGGTGCATGAACTCTCTAGTTTTGGCACTCAGTCTCAATAATTGCAGCTGGCAGCCTAGTTGCTCCACATCATGTGGGATCTTAGTTCCCTGGGGTTAACAATGGCCTGGAACAACTGTTTCTTAACTTAGGGGAACTTATTTCATGCAGATAAAACAAATTTGAGCCCACAACTGGAGTGTAGTACAGAACTGTGATTAAATTTCTCAGGATATATTTTAAAGACTACCCACCCACCCACCACTTTTTTGAAGGGAGGGATGAGGCATTTAATTCCATGTCCCGTGCAGGCCATTTGCCCTGTCTCCTTTCCTGAGAGGCCATGGACACCCACTAGGTGATAATAATGACCAGCTCCCAGGGAAGCCACCTGTCAATTCACAGGCCAGCTTCCCTGGCTTAAGATCTCCCTTTCTTTTGATTTCTGGAGACTGCTCTTACCCTCTTGCTCACACATCTAAGTATGGATAAGGATATTTGTTATTTTTTATCTAGTGTTTATAAGTTTTAATATTAGGAATAATCTCAGATCATCCTGTCTGCAGCACTGCTAGTCTCTATCTTAATTCCATCTTTGCAACAATGGATTTTACAAGTAAGAAAGTGGAAGTTTGTGGACTAAGTGACTAACCCAGGAGTAACTACTAGTGACAGAGTCAAGGTCACCTTTCTCTTGGTCAGTGTTTCCTCCAACATACTCAGTCCCTGGATCTCTTCTAAATCCTCTGATTTACACCAACATATACAAGCTAACAATGCCAGATCCAGTTCCAGTGTGTGTGTGTGAGGGGGTGCTCTGACATAAGCTGGGTGTTCTATAACTTGACTGAATTCTGACACAATCTGTATAGTATCAGAGACCACAGGTTAAGGGATTAGTTCCACAAGACTGCTTTCATTTCAGGTGCCAGGAGCAAAAGTCCAAGTTGTTACCTATGGTTCTGATCAACTAGTTATAAACCAGAGGTTCCTATAAGCTGTCTTCAATTAACTTTCTAGAGCAGCTCACAGAACTTCGGAAGCATGTTTACTCACCACATAATCAATTTATTGCAAAGACATTTAAGGATACAAATCAAAGAGATACTTCAGGCAAGATCCCAAAGGAGCTTCTCTCTTGGTGGAGTTTGGGTCCTGGCAGGGTGAATGAACATAATGAACATAATGAATGTTCTGGCTCACTAATCTAGAAGCTGTCTGAGCTCCCTCCTTTTGAATCTTTATGGAGGCTTATTACATGGCCTGGTTGATCAAATCATTGCCATTGGTGGGAGATTCAACCTCCAGCCCCTTCCCCAGGGGTTTGGACTTAAAGTTCCAGTCCTCTGTTCTTGTTCAATTCCCCTAGCAACCAGTCTCTCAACCTTACGTGCTTTCCAAAGCAGCTGCATTAACTTAAACTCAAGTGTGGTGGAAAGGGACTTGTGATGACTGTCAAGACATCCTTATAGCTTAGGAAATTCCAAGCAAACTTCTAAGGAAGCTCTGTGCCAGAACTGGGGATAAACACCAAATAGATATTTATTATAAATCACAGTGTCACACAAGCTTGTAAAAATCAAGTACATATAAATTAATAGAAGCTAAAAATCCTTAAGGTTTCATATTTATTACCCTATCTTCCATTTTGCATCTTTTATCTCTTCTAATAATTTCTCGCTACTAGATTGTTCTTCAGAACTTCAAGCTAATAACATAGTTAAGGCAAGGCTCCAGTGCACTTTCCAAAATAGGGAAGTTAAAAAAATAAAACTGACAAAAACACCAAACAGCTGACAAACACAATCAGCTGTGATACATAGATTTGCATTGATTCACAAAGACTGGATATTGAAAAATAAAGTAAGAGTAGTTACACTACCTTAGTTTTCACAGACAATAAGATTCGGACACTTGCAATGGTGAAAAGATCTGGCAAAAATATTTTGTTAATAAGCCAAAGCATAAAGAATTTAAATCAGTGAACTAGTGTTACCATTGTCTCCATTTGTCTCTTCCTGGTAAGAGTAATGTACTTCTGTGGACAGTAATCAAGTATGAGCACATAGTGCTCAGAAAATTCCAAGATGTTTACAAAATCAAATTAATTAAAAGTTACTTTGAAATACAGCAGTAGACCTCTAAATGTTAACAATTCTCTAACAATGATTTTCAATTTTTTAAAAGCAGTTTCTCCATTTTCCAAATTAAATGTCACCGAGGAGTCCTAAATATAAAATATATTAAAGTCAAACTGTTTTCATTGAACAAGGGGAGGGAATCTCCTGCCTCCTGGCTGGTTGGTGCAGGTACCTCCAGACAATTAATGAGTCCTCAGAGACACAGATAAATGAAAGAATCAAATTCTGCATGGAGGTTTACTGGATCTAAAGATCATATCTGAAATTCCTAATCTGTTGGAACAAAGACATATTTTATTGGCAGGGACAGTTTGTCCAGTAGACATAGCAGGTGTACAGCTTGAGTCCTTGGATACAGTTAATGGTTCATGAAAATATTTTGATTTTAGTTTCCTTACAATTAATATCATAAATATAAATAAATAACAATAAATCCAGATTAGATTATATTTGTTTTTATACTCTTGCCTGGAGAACCCCAGGAAAGAGTAGCCTGGTTAACTACAGTTTATAGGGTCACAAGGAGTCAGACAAGATTTCAGTGCCTTAGCATGCACACGTCTTTATATTAACATGGTTATAAAGAATGATTTTAATTTGGGGGGAGTAAGGTGTAAGACGCACAGACCGCAGGCAAGAGGAGCTATCCCACATCCAAGGTCAGGGGCAGAAGTCGGGAGGACCCCACGCCAAGGGATGGTGGCCAAGAGAAGCTACCCCACGTCCATGGTCAGGGGCAGTGGCAGGGAGGAGCTACCCCACATCTGAGGTCAGTAGTGGCAGCCAAAATGTGTTANCAGCATGTGCATATTTTTATTTCATGTTATTAGAAATTAAAATTTATTTTATTGAGGCTAGACATGTCATTTAATCTTTTATCATTTAATGCCTACACTACATTGGATTTTTAATATTTAAGTGACTAAAATAATATGGATAGGCCTTAAAACAAAAAATTGTTTCAACCTTTTTTCTTTTAAGCCAGCTAGTTTGTTCAGTGCAAAATACTTTTTAGAAAATCCAACAGTGTGACTGCCTGCAGATGTTCTGACCAAGAACTGTAGAGGGTGAACTGAAGCTTGGGTTGCAGGGCTGCTATCACGGACTTGCCAGCAAGAGACAAGAACTGCACTTTTTAGTAATTAGCTACATATAAATTTCCTCCCTACATTGCAGGCTGGAACAGCAACAATAACAGTGTCTCATAAATTAAATTAAAATATGTTGAAAATAGCCTTCTACTGATTGGGCCAAAGCCTTTACTGACATCAAAATCCACACACTTACTTTCCTTAATCTTCAGGTAAGACAAATTATATAAGAAGATCCTAGCAGAGTGGAGACAATGGAAATTTGTATTAGCTTTAGAATATTTTATATGGTAGTACAGTTGTATGATTTATATATGTATGATGTATGTNACAGTGTCTCATAAATTAAATTAAAATATGTTGAAAATAGCCTTCTACTGATTGGGCCAAAGCCTTTACTGACATCAAAATCCACACACTTACTTTCCTTAATCTTCAGGTAAGACAAATTATATAAGAAGATCCTAGCAGAGTGGAGACAATGGAAATTTGTATTAGCTTTAGAATATTTTATATGGTAGTACAGTTGTATGATTTATATATGTATGATGTATGTAGTTGTATAGTGTGATGCATGTATTATATATAGCTGTATGATGTATGTATAGGTGTATGATGGAAATGGACGAATTTAATTCACATGAGCATTATGTTTACTACTGTGGGCATGAATCCCGTAGCAGAAATGGAGTAGCCCTAATAATCAACAAAAGAGTCTGAAATACAGTACTTGGGTACAAATTCAAAAATTACAGAATGATCGCAGTTTGTTTCTAGGGCAAACCATTCAAATCACAGTAATCCAAGTCTATGCTCCTATTATCTACTAATGCTGAAGAAAGTGAGGTTGATCAGCTCATTGACGACCTAGAAGATCACCCAGAACTAACACCAAAATAAGATGTTCTATTCATCATCGAGGATTGGAATGCAAAAGTAGGAAGTCAGGATATGCCTGGAGTAACAGGCAAGTCTGGCCTTGGAGAACAAAATGAAGCAGGACAAAAGCTAACTGAATTCTGCCAGGAGAATGCACTAGTCATAGCAAATACTCTTTTTCAACAACACAAGAGACTACTATACACATGGACATCACCAAGTGGTCAACGCCAAAATCAAATCGATTACATTCTTTGTAGCCAGAAATGGAGAAGCTGTATGCTGCTGCTGCTAAGTCACTTCAGTCGTGTCTGACTCTGTGTGACCCCATAGACAGCAGCTCACCAGGCTCCCCTGACCCTGGGATTCTCCAGGCAAGAACACTGGAGTGGGTTGCCATTTCCTTCTCCAATGCATGAAAGTGAAAAGTGAAAGGGAAGTTGCTCAGTCGTGTCTGACTCTTCGCGACCCCATACACCGCAACCTACCAGGCTCCTCCGTCCATGGGATTTTCCAGGCAAGAGTATTGGAGTGGGGTGCCATCTCCTTCTCTGGGAGAAGCTGTATACAATCAGTGAAAACAAGACCTGGAGCTGATTGTGGCTCAGATCATCAGCTTCTCATAACAAAATTTAGGCTTAAACAAAAGAAAACCAAGAAAAACGCTAAGCCACCAGATATGACTTAAACTAAATCCCATATGAATTCATAGTAGAGGTAATGAATAGATTTAAAGGACTAGATCTAGATAACAGTGTTCCTGAAGAGCTATGGACAGAGGTCCATAATATTGTACAGGAAGTGGCGAACAAAGCCACCCCAAAGAAAAAGAAAAGCAAGAAGGCAAAGTGATTATGTGAGGAGGCTTTATGAGTAGCAGAAGAATGAAGAGAAGTGAGTAGCAAGGGAGAGAGGGAAAGGTACATCCAATTAAATGCAGAGTTTCAAAGAATAGATAGAAGAGACAGGAAGACCTTCTTTAGTGAACAGTGTTTAATAATAGAAGAACATAACAAAAGGGGAAAGACTAGAGATCTCTTCAGGAAAATTGGAAACATCAAGGGAGTTTTTGACCCAAAGATGGGCACAATAAAGGATAAAAACAGATGCTGAAGAGATCAAGAAGAAATTGAAAGAATACACAGAAGAACTGTACAAAAAGGATCTTAATGAACCGTATTACTATGATGACTATTAGTCACCCAGAGCCAGACATTCTGCAGTGTGAAGTCAAGTGGGCCTTAAGAAGCATTGCTATTAATAAAGTTAGTGAGTGTGATGAAATTCAAGCAGAACTATTCAAATCCCTAAAGGAGGATGACATCAAGGTTTTGCACTCATTATGCCAGCAAATCTGTAAGACCCAGCAGTGGCCACAGGATTGGAAAAAGTCAATTCTCATCCCAATTTCTAAGAAAGGTAATACCAAAGGATGTGCTAACCATTGGACAACTCCACTCATCTCCCATGCTAGTCAGATCATGCTTAAAAATCTTGCATGCTAAGCTTCAGCATTATGTGAACCAAGAACTTCCAGATGTCCAAGCTGGTTTTAGAAAAAGAAGAGGAACTAGAGATAAAATTGCCAACATTTGCTGGATTATAGAGAAAGCAAGGGAATTTCAGAAAATCATCTGTTTCTGTTTCATCAACTACACTAAAGCCTTTGACTGTGTAGATCATGACACACAGTAGAATGCTCTTAAAGAGATGGGACTACCAGACCATCTTAACTGTCTACTGAGAAACCTGTATGTGGATCAAGAAGCAACAGTTGGAACCCTTTATGGAACAACTGATTGGTTCAAGATCATGAAAGGAGTACAACAGGGCTGTCCACTGTCACTCTGTTTGTTTAACCTATACACTGAGCACATCAGGAGAAATGTCAGGCTGGATGAGTTACAAGCTAGAATCAAGATAGGTGGGAGAAACATCAACAACCTCAGATATGTGGATGATACCACTCTAATGGCAGAAAGCAAAGAGGAACTAAAGATCCTCTTGATGAGGGTGAAGGAAAAAAGTGAATGAGCCAGCTTAAGACTAAAAATAAAAATAAAAATAAAAAGGCATATACCTCGAGGAAACCAAAATTCTAAGAGATACATGTATCCCATTGTTCATTGTAGCACTATTTACAATAGCTAGAACATGGAAGCAGCCTAGATGTCCATTGACAGGTGAATGGATAAAGAAGTTGTGGTACACATACACAATGGAATATTACTCATCCATGAAAAGGAACACATTTAAGTCAGTTCTGATGAGGTGGATGAACCTAGAACCTATTATAAAGAGTGAAGTAAGTCAGAAAGAGAAAGATAAACACCATATTCTAACACATATACAGAATCTAGAAAAATGGTACTGAAGAATTTATTTATAGGGCAACAATGGAGAAACATACATAGAGAATAGACTTATGAGCATGGGGAGAGGGGAGGAGAGGGTGAAGTGTATGGAAAGAGTCACATGGAAACTTACATTACCATATGTAAAACAGATAGCCAACAGGAATTGCTGTATGGCTCAGGAAACTCATACAGGGCTCTGTATCAAGCCAGTGGGGTGGGATGGGGAGGGAAGTGGCAGGGAGGTTCAAAACAGAGGAGGTATATGTATACCTATAGCTGATTCATGTTGAGGTTTGACAGAAAATAACAACATTCTCTAAAGCAATTATCCTTCAATAAAAGATAGATTAACTAAAACAAAACAAAACAAAAAAATCCAAAAGCTATGATCATGCCATCAGGCCCCATTCAGTTCAGTTCAGTTCAGTCTCTCAGTCGTGTCCAACTCCTCGTGATCCCATGAATCGCAGCATGCCGGGCCTCCCTGTCTATCACCATCTCCTGGAGTTCACTCAAACTCATGTCCATCGAGTCAGTGATGCCATCTAGCCATCTCATCCTCTATCTTCCCCTTCTCCTCCTGCCCCCAATCCCTCCCAGCATCAGAGTTTTCCAATGAGTCAACTCTTTGCATGAGGTGGCCAAAGTACTGGAGTTTCAGCTTCAGCATCATTATTTCCAAAGAACAATCAGAACTGATCTCCTCTAGAATGGACTGGTTGGCTCTCCTTGCAGTCCAAGGGACTCTCAAGAGTCTTCTCTAACACCACAGTTCATAAGCATCAATTCTTTGGCACACAGCCTTCTTCACAGTCCAACTCTCGTATCCATACATGACTACTGGAAAAACCATAGCCTTGACTATTACTGCATGGCAAATAGAAGGGGAAAAGGTGGAAGTAAGGACAGATCTCCTCTTCTCCAACTCCAAAATCACTGAAGATGGTGACTGCAGCCTTGAAATCAGAAGATGGTTGCTTCATGGCAGGAAAGTGATGACAAACCTAGACAGTGTGTTGAAAAGCAGAGGCATTGCTCTGCTGAGAAAGGTCTGTATAGTCAAGGCTATAGTCTTCCTAGTGGTCATGTACATTTGTGAGAGCTGGACAGTAAAGAAGGCAGAATGCCAAAGAATTCATGCCTCTGAATTGCAGTGCTAGAGAAGACTCCTGAGAGTCCCTTGGACAGCAAGGAGGTCAAACCAGTCGATCTTAAGGAGATCAACCCTGAATATTCACTGGAAGGACTAATGCAGAAGCTGTAGTTCAGGTGTTTTCTTCGCCTATATGAACAGACGGCTCACTGGAAAAGTCCTTGATGCTGGGAAAGATCAGGGCAGAAGGAGAAGAGGGTATCAGAGGATGAGATGACTGGATGGCATCACTGATGCCGTGAAAATGAACTTGGGTAAACTTTGGGAGATGGTGAGGGACAGGGAGGCCTCATGTGACCATGAGGTCACTGAGCCGGACATGACTGGGTGACTGAACAACAGTAACAACATAGTTGTATGGTGCCCATTCTTTAAAAAAAAAAATACTTTAAAATTTGATGGAAAAGTAGTTTTTAACCTTATTTTGGAAGGACTTGTGTTAGAATGAATGAATGTATACATGATATGTCAACTATCTCTAGTTAGAAACACTGGTGATACTTTAGTGATTGAATCATCTGAAACAAATGTGTGACCAGTTGGTCATAATTGTGTTATATCATTATATCACTCTCTGTGTTATAAACAACCATATTTTGGAGAAACTTTACTACAGTTTTTCTGAGTATGTTTCAGACAAATCCAGAATTTGTAAGTTTATTATCGAGCTGGATCCTATTCTCAGTGAGGCAGTGAGCTAAGCATCAATATCAGTATCAGTTCAGTGGGTCAGTCATGTCCGACTCTTTGCAACCCCATGGACTGCAGCGCACCAGGCTTCCCTGTCCATCACCAACTCCCGAAGCTTGCTCAAACTCATATCTTTCAAGGCAGTGATGCCATCCAACCATCTCTTCCTCTGTCATCCCCTTTTCCTCCTGCCTTCAATCTTTCCCAGCATCAGTCTTTTCCAGTGAGTCAGTTCTTCGCATCAGGTGGCCAAAGTACTGGAGTTTCAGCTTCAGCATCACTCTTTGCAAAGAATATTCAGGACTGATTTCCTTTAGGATTGACTGGTTCTTATAGGTAATAGAAAATGGATGAAACATAGTCTGTACCCACCCTCAAGAATGACCACAATCTTATAAGTGAAGCAGGTATTCCCGCAGTTGCTATATACATTGCTTGATAAGTGAAGTGAAGTGAAAGTCACTCATGTGTCTGACTCTTTGTGACCCCTGACTATACAGTCCATGGAATTCTCCAGGCTTCCATACTGGAGGGAGTAGCCTTTCCCTTCTCCAGGGGATCTTCCCAGCTCAGGGATCGAACCCAAGTCTTCCACATTGCAGGCAGGTTCTTTACCAGCTGAACCACAAGGGAAGCCAAAGAATACTGGAATGGGTAGCCTATCCCTTCTCCAGAGGATCTTCCAGACCCAGGAATCAAACCTGGGTTTCTTGCATTGCTGGTGGATTCTTTACCAACTGAGCTATCAGGGAAGCCACATTGCTTGATAAGGCTCACACATATGACAGAGAACAGCACAGAGAAGAGACTTACTCAAAGGAAGAGAGGGAAGATGAAGAAGAATGAAAGAGAAAGTTTAGAGCAATAACAGATTAGTGATCTTAAGACTAGGACCTGCCAGATATGCCTAGGAAAGAATTCAAATCAGAGGCAGGTAGACAGCACCTTTATTCCCACTGAAACAAGGCATCAACAGACCATGAATGGTGAGTTGAAAGCATAACAATGACGTGGGAGAATACTTCTGAGGCCAAAAGCAAATCTATCAAAAGCAAAATTTATTAATTCTTAATCATTTCCTCAGTTAACCGTGTAACAGAAGGAATTGTATAGGATAGTGTGAGGACCCCATATGTGCGTCCTTAAAAAAAAGTCCCCAATATTAGCTAGCAATCTTAATGAATTATCACTAAGTAAATCATGTCCAGAGATGCAATGTCATGCTCATTTTAGAAGTAGCCTTCGGTACCCTTTCAGACATCATTTTTCCCTCCTAAAGAAACTATTTTGCCTTTTATGATATTACCTTCTTTCTTTTAAAAAGTATTTTCAGCATCTATCTATCTATATTTCTAATAACTATGATACAGTTTTACTTGTTTTTAAGCTTTATGTAAAAAGAATCCTACAGTATGCATTATTTTCTGACTGGTCTCTTGACATTACATTTGAGATTAATTTTTTGCCTATATATGAAGCCATTTTCATTGCTGCATACTGTTCCATTTTATAAACATGTCATAATTTCTTTACTTATTTTATTTAGAAATTTGGTTCAGTTTGTGTTATTAAAATTAATCATGCTATAAATATTACTGTATGTATCTTGATACAAATGTGAACACATTTCTATTGAATATATAAATGAGTAAAAATGTTTGATTATAAAATATATAAATATTTGGCTTTAGAAGATAATGCCAGAAGTAGTCAAAAGCAAACCTGTCAGAAGCAAGATTTCTTTATTAATTCTCAATCATTTCCTCAGTTAACAGTGTAACAGAAGGTAATGCCAGATGTGGTTGTTTCAATTAATTTTCCGACAAACTCTCATTGGTCTGTATCCTCTCCAGCACTTAATATTTTTAGTCTTTTAAATTGTAGGCATTCTAATACCTGTATAATAGTATCTTCTTATGCTTTTTAATATGAAAGGACCTGGAGATTGTCCTACTAAATGAAGTAAGTCAGAGAATGAGAAATA
>SJYA01000842.1:35866-49456 GCA_006410615.1 Neotragus moschatus | reverse complement strand
TTTCCTCCTGCCTTCAATCTTTCCCAGCATCAGTCTTTTCCAGTGAGTCAGTTCTTCGCATCAGGTGGCCAAAGTACTGGAGTTTCAGCTTCAGCATCACTCTTTGCAAAGAATATTCAGGACTGATTTCCTTTAGGATTGACTGGTTCTTATAGGTAATAGAAAATGGATGAAACATAGTCTGTACCCACCCTCAAGAATGACCACAATCTTATAAGTGAAGCAGGTATTCCCGCAGTTGCTATATACATTGCTTGATAAGTGAAGTGAAGTGAAAGTCACTCATGTGTCTGACTCTTTGTGACCCCTGACTATACAGTCCATGGAATTCTCCAGGCTTCCATACTGGAGGGAGTAGCCTTTCCCTTCTCCAGGGGATCGTCCCAACTCAGAGATCGAACCCAAGTCTTCCACATTGCAGGCAGGTTCTTTACCAGCTGAACCACAAGGGAAGCCAAAGAGTACTGGAATGGGTAGCCTATCCCTTCTCCAGAGGATCTTCCTGACCCAGGAATCAAACCTGGGTTTCTTGCATTGCTGGTGGATTCTTTACCAACTGAGCTATCAGGGAAGCCACATTGCTTGATAAGGCTCACNGTCTCTTTGTATACCTGGTTCTATTTATTGTTGAACATTGTATTCTTACCAGTGGTTTTCAGAAATAATCTGACTCAAATAGAGAATATAGGTTTGTTCATCCCAGGTACCTAGTGTCTTTAGTAATCTGGAATCACATTATTTTCATTCCAGGCACTGAAATGATGTGAGAAAAAGGCTGCAGGTAATATGAAACATGTCTGCTTTCTGCTCACTCATAATTCTTGGGGTTATCCCTAAAGGGTCACCAAAGTGGGAAACGCTCACCAGGTCCCTGACTGGGCAGGCCCTGGATCCTAATTTGGCTCCTCAGACTGCCAGCTGCTTGGCCATTTCTGAAATTGGTAAATTTCTCTATGTTGCTTCACTGGTGGCTCAGATGGTAAAGAATCTGCCTGCAATGCAGGAGACCTGGGTTCGATCCATGGGTTGGGAAGATCCCCTGGAGAAGGAAATGACAATCTACTCCAGTATTCTTGCCTGGGAAATCCCATGGACAGAGGAGCCTGGTGGGTTATAGTCCATGGGGTCACAAAGAGTTGGACAAAACTGAACAACATGCTCACTGTATAGGGTAAAGTAGCACCAAATGCCAAGATACCTTCTCTGATTTTTACTCCTTTTGGATCTTTGCCTGCTATTTCATCCTTGTCATCTTAATTCTCCAAATTCTTGCACCAAGATGAATTTTAAATATTTTTTTCGGCTTTTCTAATTGTCCAAATTCCTTAATTAGTTATTAAGAGAAACAAAAATCACCTCTGGTGGCTTCAAGCTTATTTTCTGGCTGATTCTTATTGATATATGACAGAAAACCACAAAACTATATAAAGCAATTATCCTTCAATTAAAAATTTTTTTAAAATTAAAAATAAAACAAAACAAAAAATATCACATTAAATACAAATCTCTCATCTTGCATAATAATAAATTATAACTGGGTTTAAAAATTTTGCAGAAAGTTATCTTAAAAATGGAAAAATTATAATCGTAGTATGATAAGAGTCTTTCTAAGGCTGACATAAAACTAAAGAACAGAAAGAGAGGAAGAGAGAGGGAGAGAAAGAGAGACAAAAAGAGAAAGAGAGAGTGGTTCTGCTATATATAAAATTTCAATATTTCTGTACTTTAAAAATAGCAAAGTTATTTGGGGGGTGTATGAGAAATCTCTGTATCTCCCTTTCAGTTTTGCTATAAACCTAAAAGCTGCTTTAAAAAATAAGTCTTTACAAAAGTGAAAAAAAAAAAAAGTGAAGTCAAAGGACAAGTTATAGTGAGTAAATATTTGATTCGTACATAATGACACATTCTTTAAAAATGAAAAGAAAAACGACACATTCTTTATATCCATCATTTATTACCCCCTTGACTGCACTATTATTTTCTTTTCAATTTTACTTGTACATTTTATTTTCTTTTTGTTTTCTGGTCTCAGTTTATTCTCTCTATAGATTTACATTTATGCCTTTTAAAGACTTATTGTTACCCATTAAGAGTGTGGAATATGTTCCGAAATGATTTATTCATTAAGTGAATGAAGATTTATTGAATGCCCACAATCAGTTACACAAATATTTTAGGAGTTGGGGATACAATTGTTACCAAGAAAGAGAAGAAAAATGTTCTTATTCTGGTTGTCAATCACTGGAGGGGTTCTATTCTTTTTTTTTTTTTTTTTTAATGAAATGAGGTGTTTCCTTTTTCTGGTCTTATAGTACCTGGCAATTATGAGTGTTTTTATTTCTGTTTATTAATCTTCAAAAGAGAGAAGAGCCAGACAGACCTAATATGGCAACAGGAAGACCATGGGATTGTCTTTGACCCTAGCCCTTCTGGATTTACTTGTTTGCTTGTTAAATCCTTTCCCTTGCATTTAGCTGGATGTTTTATGGAGGATGAGGATTCCCTTGTGGCTCAGCTGATAAAGAATCCACCTGCAATGCGGGAGACCTGGGTTCGATCTCGGTGTTGGGATGATCCTCTGGAGAAGGGAAAGGACACCCACTCCGGTATTCTGGCCTGGAGAATTCCATGGACAGTATTGTCCATGGGGCTGCAAAGAGTCCGACACGACTGAGTGACTTTCATTTTCACTTTTCACTTTGTGGAGGATGTTGCTCATGGCTGTTTCACTCTTTGCCATTCTCTGTCTTAGCAGTTGGATACACAGGTGTTTTCCTAGACTTACTATCTAGTCCTATAAATGGATGACTTAAGTGAAAAAACAGTCTTCACTACTTACTGTACAAAGGATCTGGTGCCTTATCTTTTCCATGATTATAGCTATTTCTCTGTTAATCTGCTTTTCCTTTTCTGGGAAATACAATTATCAACAAGATGTACCAAAGCTGCAAGTGATTTAGGGTGTTTGAGTCAGCACTTCAGAAAACAAGGAACCCATAGTAGAGGGTAAACTGTCAAGATTTGCTTTAGTAGAAACTTTTGATATTGAATAACGGATCAGGCAGAGGCATAATATGATAGATTTCTTTCAGCAAGAATGCAATGTAAATCTTTTACCAATAGCAGGTTTTGTATTTGTTTGTTTGTTAGTGTGGTTCTAGTCTGGTAGTTTTTTGTATGTCTTTGTAGGTACTTTCCTTGTAATTGTAATGATGTGGGCCATATTAAGGGCTAGTCAAATCCCATTTTCTCCCTGGGTTAATTTTTTTTGTTCAATTCCTAATGCTACATTTTCTCATGTGTATCTTTACTGGTATTTATAAATAAATGTGTTGATATTTAAATATGGATATATTAGATCTGCAAAACTCTGAATGGTATGTAATCAAGTAGGTCATGACATGATTTCATTCTCTAGACAATTGCATACTTATAGAAAAATCCTTATAGCAATTTACTTTGAAATGAGACAGGCGCTAATTTTTCTAAAAATAAAAATGAGAATAGAAACTATTTTTCAAACACCATCTCAACAGATTGTTAAAACTTTGTTTTATTCTTTTTAAAATTTAATTTTTTTCTACATTTCAAAAGTAATGAAAGTTTATTGTTTAGGTGAAGAACAGAAAACATGGCTGTCTTCCACCAGATAACATTACCATGTTTTATAAATTTGCTTTGTTTACTGTTGAGGGTTATTTGTGCAAGAGGACTGAGAGTGCAAGTTCAAAGATACCATGTTCTGTTTTCAACCTTGTCACCTACTAACTGTAATCTGCTGACTCAGTGCCTTAATTACCTCCTTTGTAAAATGAGGACAGTGTACTCAACCTTTCAGGGGCAGTAATTGAGATAATGCATGTAAAACTCTTTAAAACTTGCTGGTGCACATAAAAGCACTTAAAATGCAGCTATTTTAACTTGTAATTTTGTTGTTGAAATGAATTACTTAACATTTTGTTTTATAAAGGTATTTTTCATAAAAATAAAATAATAAAAGGTATAAAGCTATTTTTAATTAATAATATGAGGAGCACATAATAAAATATTTTCCTATGATATAATTCTAGTGGATGCATAATGTTTATTTTTTATTGTATCATTCCTTAGGTAATTCTCTGCAGTTGATTGGTTATTAATTTTTCCTATTAGGTACATTTTTAGTTTCCTATTGTGACTTTAACAAATTACCACAAAATTTAGTTACTTAAAATAACCAAATTTATTATTTTACAGTTCTGGATGTCAGACTAAAATCACGATGTCAACAAGGCTGTGTTTCTTCCGGAGACTTCAAGCGAGAATTCATTTCCGTGCCTTTTCCAGCTTCTAAAAGCCCCTACATTGCTGGGCCCACCCCTTTCTTCACACTTCAAAGTACATGATTTCAATCTCTGGTTCTGTTTTTCCAAGTTCTTTTCCTGACTTTATCCATCTTGCCTTCCTATTCAAGATCCACTGAATAATCACATTGGATCCACTCAGATAATCCAGAATCGTCTTCCCATCTAAAGATCCTTAAGTAAGCCACATCTGCAAAATCTCTTTTGCTGTGGAGAAATGGAAGACAACATTCACAGGTCCCTAAGTTTAGGATGGGGACATCTTTGGAGAAACTAATTTGTGCATATGAAAGTGAAAGTCACTCAGACATGTCCAACTCTTTTCGACCCCATGAACTATACAGTCCATGGAGTCCTCCAGGCCAGAATACTGGAGTGGATAGCCTTTCTCATCTCCGGGGGATCTTCCCAACCCAGGGATCAAACCCACGTCTCCCACATTGCAGGCAGATTCTTTACCAGCTGAGCCACAAGGGAAGCCCAATTTGTGCATGCTTCTTCATTATTTCTTAGAATGCATTTCTAGACATGAGTTTCTGATGAAACAACATGTCCATTTAAATCTTTTCTGAGGGAATTCCTATGGCAACCCAGTGGTTGAGACTGCANTGGAGTGGATAGCCTTTCTCATCTCCGGGGGATCTTCCCAACCCAGGGATCAAACCCACGTCTCCCACATTGCAGGCAGATTCTTTACCAGCTGAGCCACAAGGGAAGCCCAATTTGTGCATGCTTCTTCATTATTTCTTAGAATGCATTTCTAGACATGAGTTTCTGATGAAACAACATGTCCATTTAAATCTTTTCTGAGGGAATTCCTATGGCAACCCAGTGGTTGAGACTGCAATATCCATTGCAGGGGATAGGGTCTGATCCCTGGTCAGGGAACTAAGATCCCACGTGACACATGCTGTGTCCAAATAGAGAAAAATAAAACGTTTTGCTCAATATTGCCCTATTCAGGATTTAGCAAAAGCCTGATTGAGTTACCATTGTTTAATTAAATCNGTCCATGGAATGTTCCAGGCAATAATACTGGAGTGAGTTGCCAGTTCCTTTTCCAGGGGATCTTCCTGCTTGAGCCTGTGTCTCCTGCATTGGCAGGCACATTCTTTATCACTGAGCCACCAGGGAAATCAGCTAGACTCCAAGAAAAATTTTTAGAAAATTTCTTCATCAGAGAGGTCTTTCCTACTCATTTTTCATTGAAAACAAAACAAAAAGCAGAGTAAAAATACTCCCACTCCCCCAATTCTCCATGCAAGATATTTCTTCAGTACCTCTTACCACCATCTGGCTTATATCTTGATTCGTCTACTGTTGCTCTGTCCAACAAGAGTGAAATCTCTAGGGACATGACTTTTTATTCACCGCACACTCACACCCTCAGCAGAGTGCCCGCCATGCACTGTGTGTGATTCATACACATCACTGAAAAGGTGAAAGGTGGGGAGGAGGGGAAGGCTTTTACAAACCCAGGTCTCCAACTTGCCAGTGCTCTCACTTTAGAACANCTGTCCAACAAGAGTGAAATCTCTAGGGACATGACTTTTTATTCACCGCACACTCACACCCTCAGCAGAGTGCCCGCCATGCACTGTGTGTGATTCATACACATCACTGAAAAGGTGAAAGGTGGGGAGGAGGGGAAGGCTTTTACAAACCCAGGTCTCCAACTTGCCAGTGCTCTCACTTTAGAACACTTCTGACCTTGGTTTCCTTCTCTCAAATGGTTTGCAGTGTGTATGTGTGTGTTTTAAAGAGGTATACAAGATCTTAAGGATGAACTCACTAATGAGTTAGTTCATGTGAAAATGCCTATAAAGGGGTCTGACTTGTAGTAGATACTTGGAGAATAATGAAACGAGGCTTTCAACTCTCCCTCCTTAGGTCAATTACTCTAGATAGAGAATTACTCACGCTGCTACAAGCTAAAACTGCCACAGCAGAATTCTTTGGGTCTCTGCCCTTCTTTATTCCTTAGAGGAAAACACGAGTGTTACATTCAGGTCAGAAAGCCTCCTGAACTTCATTGTGACGATTATGACAATGTTATCAAGCCTGCCAGTTTCGAGCCTTGGTCAGCGCTGCATTGTTCCTACGCTCAGGCCAAGTGCATGGTCTGCGTGGTGATTAAGGAACACGGAGTATGCCCTGCCTCTGGCATAGAATTAATTTTGTTGTAGCTTCCGTTTCATTAGAGAAACACTTTAAAATAGGTCAAGTGTAACCAAGACTACACTGAAAATGCATTATTCTGTTTTGGTAGGCCCTCCGAGCTGATACATATTTAATGCAATTTTAGAAGGAAGTTCAAATGTCAGTCAGTCTCCTTTAAGGAAACTAATGTTTTAAGCCTCACACTTGGTAATTTTAGACTAAACACCCAGTATATCTCTTCTACTATCCTAGAACTTTTCCTGGACTGAAAATGAGTTATCTGTATGAGTTATGGGGAATGCAGCTCACAGCACTGCACTGAATCCTGTTCTTGTGATTGTCTGTGCCTCTTTGGGACTCAGTTTACCTGTTTTTTTTTTTTTTCCCTACATTTTCTTTCTTGGTATTGGATTCTTGGAATTACAGAAATTCAATATAACTTAGGTATGTTCTTTGCTGTTTACTCATATATTAACATAATTGTCTTATTCATCATTTTATTCAGTCAACTGAATGATTACAGTCATCGTTTTTTTTCACTAAGTGCAATAGCAACTCTGTTTAGATGTGATGTCAATGCAACTTAAAAAGTGAACACTTTGTTTCCACAATTCTGGTGATTTTTCTAAAAGGAGTCCATAGACTAATGGGTGGTGGACACGGGCATCAGCTTTAGGTGTGGGGCTGTGGGGTGTGGACAAAGGGAAGGAGATGCGAAGTAGGTTGTGAGTTGTGGCCTTAAGTTATTAGCACTGTGTTTACCTCTCAAAATATATTCAAATCAACTGAAAGAGGAGAGGGTGAAATGATTTCCTTCCCTTCCTGCCAGTCTGCTTTGGAAGAATGTGAAATGATAATTTCTGGGCTTAATGTTGTATCATGGGTTTCAAAAATCACTGGATTTTCCAGTGATATTTTACATATTTAAGGACAACCTGATCTGATCAGTTTCAGAAGAAAATCTGAGTGCATACGCTGATAAGTCTGTTTCATTCTCATAGCCCAGGTCTCTCCACCTAGAGTGGATCTCTGCTGCCATTAGAAAACCCTAGGATGCTTCAACCCTGTCTTCTTCTACGCCAGTGTCCTCCTTAGTGGTAAATGCAATCCCTGTAATTCAGGTTCATCCTGGGAATAAAGACAGAGACTTGAGTAGCATTCTAGATTTCTCACTTATCTGGCCCGCAGCCTCCAGAGTCTTCAAGCCTTGACTCTGGTCCTTTAAAGAATAGCTCATATGCATCTCCACTTCTGAAACTCCCCTTGTAACTGAGCTCTTGCTTTGTGTCTGTCTTTTGAGACTGATCAACCTTACTGCTATAGAGCTCTTACTAAAGCATAGATATTTTTACATTACTTTCCCGTTTCAAATCTTTCAGTGTTCCCCATAACTTTGATCTCAGGCTCCATTCCTAGATCTTGTCTAGGGATCTAGGTTCTTACTCCCTAGTCTTGTCTCAGTCATTTCTTCAAGTTTAACTGCTTGCCCCAAACCACTGGCTTTGGAACATGCCATACTCTCCTGTTTCCCTGTGGCTTCAAACATCTTTTAATCTCACTATTGGTATAACTTTTTTTTTTTTACTTTATTTTACTTTACAATACTGTATTGGCTTTGCCATACTTCAACATGAATCCACCATGGGTGTACATGAGTTCCCAATCCCGAATCCCCCTCCCACCTCCCTCCCCATACCACCTCTCTGGGTCATCCCAGTGCACCAGCCCCAAGCATTCTGTATCCTGCATTGAACCTAGACTGGCAATTCATTTCTCATATGATNTACTTCAACATGAATTCACCATGGGTGTACATGAGTTCCCAATCCCGAATCCCCCTCCCACCTCCCTCCCCATACCACCTCTCTGGGTCATCCCAGTGCACCAGCCCCAAGCATTCTGTATCCTGCATTGAACCTAGACTGGCAATTCATTTCTCATATGATATTATACACTAACTTTTATTTAAAAAAATTTAATTGGACTAGAGTTCATTTACAATGTTGCATTAGTTTCTTTTCTATTTTTATATTTCTTTAATTTTTATTTTTACTTTATTTTACTTTACAATACTGTATTGGTTTTGCCATACATTGACATGAATCCGCCATGGGTGTACATGAGTTCCCAATGTTGCATTAGTTTCCAATGTACAGCAAAGTGAATCAATCAGTTTTTCAGGTACACATACGATGCTCTGCTGTGCTTAGTTGCTTATTTGTGTCCGACTCTTTTTGAGTCCATGGACTGTAGCCCACCAGGCCCCTCTGTCGATTGGAATTCTCCAGTCAAGAATACTGGAGTGGGTTGCCGTTTCCTTCTCCAGGGGATCTTCCCAGCCAAGGGATCAAACCCATGTCCCTGCATTGGCAGGTGGATTCTTTACCACTGAGCCACCAGGGAAGCCCTCTTATATAGAGTAGTATGTATATGTCAATCACAGTCTCTCAATTTATCCCTAGCTCCCAGTTGCCCCTTGGCAGCCATAAGTTTGCTTTCTACACGTGTGTAGAAAGCAGAGCATCTACGTCTATTTGTTTTATAGATTGACTTCCCTGGTGGTCCAGTGGTCAAGACTCCATGCTTCCATTGCAGGATGAACGCATGGGTTGAATCCCTGGTCGAAGAACTAAAATCTGTCTTTATGCCACATGGTGCAACTAAGAAAAAAAAAAAAAAAAAAGATTTCCCTTATCTAATTTACTTGTTAAAACTGAGCTCAGATTCAGCCTTCCCTGAAAGCCTCCCTGAATGCCTCAGCCTAATTTGAATTTCTTTTCCTTGTGAAACTACAATATTCTCCTCATGTCTTTACATAAAACTCAGGCCTCATTTTTAAACTTGAAGGTGGCCAGTGGTTGCTTATTTGTCCAACCTAGTAATCTCTCAGTGCTTGTCTGCATGGGTGCTCATTCGCTTTAGTCATGTCCAACTCTGTGTGACTCTATGGACTGTAGCCCGCCAGGCTCCCCTGTCCATGGGATTTTCCCTGCAAAAATACTGGTATGGGTTGCCATGCCCTCCTCCAAGGGACCTTCCCAACCCAGGGATCAAACCCACATCTTTTGCCTCTCCTGCATTACAGGCAGACCCTTTACCACTGTGCCACTGGGAAGCCCTCTACTCAGGGCTTATGCTCCTTGAACTATCTACGGAGTCTCACTCTCTGGACTACCAGCTCTTTCTGAAGAAGTCTCCTCACTGTGTGCTGAGGCTCAGACTCATGCTTACTTGTGTCTCTCTGCCTCTCCTGTTCTTCCAGGGCTCCTCCTTCTGTGGGACTAGGGTGTACATTGCGACTCTTTTTTTGTACCTTTACTCCCTGTGACTATCATGTCTTATATTTAGAACCACCATGTCTGTGAGATAAATCCTGAATCTCTATTTTCAGTCCAGACCTGTGCTCCAAATATTCCACTATGACTTGAAATTCCTTCATGTGTGGGTGCACGCTCAGTTGTATCCAACTCTTTGTGACTTGATGGACTGCAGCCCTCCAGGCTCCTCTGTACATGGGATTCTCCAGGCAAGAGTAGTAGAGTGGGTTGCCATTTCCTTCTCTTTACCACCAATTTTTTACCACAGGCACTGCCGGGGAAGCCCCAAATTTGGAATTTTGGGTGCCAGTGGTTATATATTTATATAATTGTGTGGTCTTAAAATTGCCTGAATAATCTATTACACTGTAAATTCCATGGCTCATCACCATATTCTTAGTGCTTGGCACATATATATATATATATATATATATGTATATAAACACACATATATACATAAAATCAATAACTACTGACTAAATAGATAATTCTGAAGGAGATTAGCCCTGGGATTTNGCATTTCTGAGGTTATTGATATTTCTCCCGGCAATCTTGATTCCAGCTTGTAGGCATTCCTTAAAGAGCTGGGCTTCCCTTGTAGCTCAGTCGGTAAAGGATCTGCCTGCAGTGCAGGAGACCCGGGTTTGATCCCTGGGTTGGGAAGATCCCTTGGAGAAGGAAATGGCAACCCACTCTAGTATCTTTGCCTGGTTGGCTGCAGTCGATGGAGTCGCAAAGAGTCAGACATTACTGAGTAACTGACACTAAAACACTTAAAGAGTTGATATCCAAAATTTATCTTAAACTGTGTTTAACCAGGCAAATAAATTTGACTCCAACCATTTGAAACAGTTATTTAATCAACAATCACAGTTAGTTAACTGAGTTTCTTTCAGGCTTGCCTTTCATCTTTTCACTTCTCTCAACAATTTGGGCAAAGAAAGCAGGAGGTGGACAAGCTGGCCTTATATGTTATTAAAATGACTGCCTCTGCTATTGAGTTGTCCAGATAATTAGTTAAAAAATCAAACTGCATAGTGTCAGGTGGACATGTCTTTTTTCAAGGATTGTTTGATCATGGATACTGAAGATCTCAAAGACTTACAGTAGGAAAAGGAACCCTAGTTGTTAAAATAGCCTTGGACAGTCACTATAAACAGAATTTTTTAACACACAAACTGTACAGTGAGTACAGTGTTTAAATCTACAAAGAAGCTTTAAATAGAATATTTCTGTAATGCAACATCTTGTGTTTTCATATTTCTCACCATATTCAAAAATATTCTTCAACATAAAGAAAAAATATAATGTGTTTGCATAGAAGAAACTGAGCTGAAAACACCAGAGACTATAAAGCAACTGGAATAGTAAAATACAGTACTTTCTGATTTCTGTATATTCCAAAAGTGATTGTTTATACTTACATGTCATTATATACAGAATTACTACAGAATTTGTGATTTTTTAAAAAAAATAAAGTAGCGATGAGCAATGTTTTGTTTAAATCTGGAGTCTCAGAGATTAAGCTATGGTTATTTTCTTGAAGACATGTAGATGTCAAAATGACGCATAGGCTTATACATTATAGAGAGGAAAAAATATCAGCAAAGTAATATAAAGCAAAATAAATCTAGTGATCACTGAAAAATTAAGGCCTTGTTTATACACCTAGAGAGATCCTGCTTTCTTTAGAATAACTTATCACATGAAAATGATTAGGCATTTTTATTTTTATATAAAGCTTACATTTCATCCATGTTACACTTCCTTGAAGAAAAGGAGAAAGAAAAATAGTTTGTGGGTTGCTTCTGGCAGTATTTTCCTTATTTTTTAATAAATACATGGTGTGTTAGTAAGCATATGGCTGAGACTAAGACAGACACAGCCTAAGCTCTCATATAACCAAATCCAGGCCATCATGAAATTAATAATGATTTAATGATAATGATTTGAAGCATACTTCAACGTATATATAGATGCAGTTTCTCAGTTTTGAATAACTGACTTTTTTCCTAGACTTGCATACTAGGAATACACACGTACAGAAACAGTTTATTTCTAGTAGTAAACTTGGCTGTATATTAACTCTCTTACCACATACTACACATATCCTGATGTCTCTCTAGTCTCACTTTTTCCAGGAAAGCTAGGAGATCCTTTCAAAGATAGCTATATAATTCAAATGAGAAAATTCAACAACTTAAAAGGAATACGTTACCAGTTTGCAGTTAACAGTAGGCATTGGTTTATTTATGATCTACTCCTAAAGTTTAGTACAAAATAGCAATTCTTTTCTTACGCACTCCAATAGTATTAGTTCAGAAAAACTGTCAATTTGAAATCTTTTGAAGATACAATAGAAACGGAAGTTGTTATAGTACGCTATTACTGCATATCAAACAAAGCCAAACTTAACTGAATAAAACAGAACTTATTTTATTATATTCATATATTCTGTGCATCAGGAATTTGGAAAGGCATAGCACTGATGGATTATTTCTGTTCCACAATACCTGAGTTCTCAGCTGAGAAGTCTCAAAAACTTGAAGCAATTTGAAGGCTAGGACCAGAAACATGAGATTTCACCTACTCACAGGTCCAGACATTGATGTCAGCCAGGGATGGACCTCAGGGAGGCTGTCACTCAGAACACTTACATGTGACCTTCTCATGCCATCTCTCTTCTTCTTCAGAGCCTGACAACTAGGGACTAAGAGTGAGCTTCCTGGAAGAAACTGTATCACCTTGTATGACTAGTCACATAGCTTCACTCTCAGCAAGACACAAACCTACACAGATTCCAGGCCACCAGAGACCCCATAAGTCAGTAGGAGGAATGTCAGTATTCCTGTGTAAGAAGAACATGGAAAAGGAGCTATCTTGTTATGGCCATGTTGGAAAACTCTGTCCACTACAGAGGCAAATAAAAATTAAAGACTTTGATTTCTCATCACATGTTTTGTTTATGAGAATTATGGTATGCTGGATTCTTTTGCAAGATTGAAGGACTTTAATAACAACAATAATTATAAGCATAATGAATATTAGTTCAGTCAGTTCAGTTGCTCAGTTGTGTCCGACCCTTTGAGATTCCCATGAAACACAGCACGCCAGGCTTCCCTGTCCATCACCAACTCCTGGAGTTCACCCAAACTCATGTCCATCAACTCGGTGATGCCATCCAGCCATCTCATCCTCTGTTGTCCCCTTCTCTTCCTGCCTCCAATCCCTCCCAGCATCAGGGTCTTTTCCACTGAAGCAACTCTTCACATGAGGTGGCCAAAGTACTGGAGTTTCAGCTTCAGCATCATTCTCTGCAAAGAAATCCCAGGGCTGATCTCCTTCAGAATGGACTGGTTGGATCTCCTTGCAGTCCAAGAGACTCTCAAGAGTCTTCTCCAACACCACAGTTCAAAAGTATCAATTCTTCAGTGCTCAGCCTTCTTCACACTCCAACTCTCACATCCATACATGACTACTGGTAAAACCACAGCCTTGTTTAGATAGACCTTTGTTGGCAAAGTAATGTCTCTGCTTTTGAATATGCTGTCTATGTTGGTCATAACTTTCCTTCCAGGAGTAAGCATCTTTTAATTTTATGGCTGCAATCACCATCTGCGGTGATTTGGAGCCCAAAAAATAAAGTCTGACACTGTTTCCACTGTTTCCCCATCTATTTCCCATGAAGTGATGGGACCAGATGCCACGATCTTAGTTTTCTGAATGTTGAGCTTTAAGCCAATTTTTTTCACTCCCCTCTCTCACTTTCA
>SJYA01000842.1:11465-32917 GCA_006410615.1 Neotragus moschatus | reverse complement strand
CAGAGTGAAGTAAGCCAGAAAGAAAAACACCAATACAGTATACTAACACATATATAGGGAATTTAGAAACATGGTAATGATAACCCTGTATGTGAGACAGCAAAAGAGACACAGATGTATAGAATGGACTTTTGGACTCTGAGGGAGAGGGAGAGGGTGGGATGATTTGGGAGAATGGCACTGAAACATGTATACTATCATGTAAGAAACAAATCGCCAGTCTATGTTTGATACAGAATGCAGGATGCTTGGGGCTGGTGCACGAGGATGATCCAGAGAGATGATATGGGGTGGGGGGTGGGAGGGGGGTTCAGGATTAGGAACTCATGTACACCTGTGGCAGATTCATGTCAATATATGGCAAAAGCAATACAGTATTGTAAAGTAAAATAAAGTAAAAATAAAAATTTAAAAATAAATAAATACATTGGTGCTGTTTATATGTCACTATTCCTTTATAGAACTTAGACTGTAAATTTTAATGAAATGAAAATCAAATAAGGGAATACATGATGTGTCTTTGTGGCAACCTGTGAGCTAGAGATTTGACAATTATCCAGCTAATCTGATTTGCAAAGACAGCCAAATTGGGTAGTTTAAGTCCCAAAGTGAATTTATTTGGCCTAGTCAATTCAAATTGACTATGCATTTAATTACATTACAACACAGTTGCCAACATTCTCTTCACTTTAGTATGCATGGAAAGAGTTCAAAGAAAGGCATGATGAAGGACACTGGAAGGAAAAATATATTAGGCAAGTGAATGAATCAGTGGACTGAGAAAAGTGAAAAGGATTCAATTTCACCTGCAAGAAAGAAAAATAAAATCTACCTCCTAATTGAAAGAATATGATTATTATGTAATGATACATGAAATAACAGAAAAGGAGAGAGGCCGAGAGATGTCGGTGTCATCCTATAGAAAATATGTCAATCATCTTTTGTTTAAGTTGCTTAAGGATGATCAAAAACTTACTTCTATGGCTTCCATGACTTAAACAATGCTTCGATACAGGATGCAGGATGCTTGGGACTGATGCATGGGGATGATCCAGGGAGATGGTGTGGGGTGGGAGGGGGGAGAGAGGGTCAGGACTGGGAGCTCATATACACTTGTAGCTGATTCATGTCAATGTATGGCAAANTCGATACAGGATGCAGGATGCTTGGGACTGATGCATGGGGATGATCCAGGGAGATGATGTGGGGTGGGAGGGGGGAGAGAGGGTCAGGACTGGGAGCTCATATACACTTGTAGCTGATTCACGTCAATGTATGGCAAAACGAATACAGTATTGTGAAACAAAACAAACTAAAAAAAAAATTTTTTACTTGTATTGAACTAGCACATGTCTGAGTCCTTTAGTGATCAATCTTTATGGTTGCTGGAGCTAAATGCAGCCTATTGTCACGTGTGGTGAAATCTGCAAACAAACATTATTTCCTGAAATAAAGCCATAAATGAAATATACACACNACTGGGAGCTCATATACACTTGTAGCTGATTCATGTCAATGTATGGCAAAACGAATACAGTATTGTGAAACAAAACAAACTAAAAAAAAAAATTTACTTGTATTGAACTAGCACATATCTGAGTCCTTTAGTGATCAATCTTTATGGTTGCTGGAGCTAAATGCAGCCTATTGTCATGTGTGGTGAAATCTGCAAACAAACATTATTTCCTGAAATAAAGCCATAAATGAAACATACACACGACCATGTGTCGAATAGCCAGAGGGCAGCTGCTGTAGGGGCACAGGGACTGCAAGCCCTGCTCTGGGATAACCTAGTGGGATGAGGTGGCGTGTAGGAGGGAGGTGCAGGAGGGAGGGGACATATGTACACATATGACTGATTCACGGTTGTCCAACAGCNCATGTGTCAAATAGCCAGAGGGCAGCTGCTGTAGGGGCACAGGGACTGCAAGCCCTGCTCTGGGACAACCTAGTGGGATGAGGTGGCATGTAGGAGGGAGGTGCAGGAGGGAGGGGACATATGTACACATATGACTGATTCACGGTTGTCCAACAGCAGAAGCTAACACGACATTGTAAAGCCGTTATCCTTCAATTAAAAATAAATTACAAAAAAGTATCTCCAAGGACAGCAATCTCCACCCCAGATGCCAACAACACTCCTCCCTAGACTCGGCTCCTGCCTCCCAAGGAGCCAGGCAGGACTGGTGTGACCCCTTGTTGGGGGTGGGGATGGAGGTGTCAGCTTCCTATTTCCTGCAGATGCCAACAAACTGCAGGGTGACTGCAGCCCTGACAGGGAACACCAGTGATAGGGAGGAGAAGAAATAATGTCTTTTAAGACCTGGACGTTCTGCCTTCCATGCCCACGCTGCTCCTGGCATTAAAGAGCTGTCACTCACTGTGCAAGAACTCTGGGTTCAGATTTTCTTTCAAATAGGAGAAGGTTCTCTGCAGGGCAAGGGAATGATAATAATCAGTACTTTTCTGTGCAAAGATGGGAAAGTGACCCAGGGCCACTTGCTGACGAAGAGAAAAGGCTGCTGCTAAGAAGCCTGTCCGCACAGATGCCAGCTGACCATCTCACATGGATTATTCACACACCCTCAGTCATACCACACCCTGATTGATGCTTAGCAGTCTCTCCCTAAACCCACTTTTCCCACCATGCCCCAGAAGCCCACGGAGCATTCCAGATGATGGGAGCCACTGGCGGAAAACTTCTGTGAAGTTGGCTCTTGTTCTTGATATGTCTCCTACTGGTCCACTGAATCCTGCCTCAGTAGCATGTCTAAACTCCCAACTGGGCTGTCAGGTTCTGCACACCTGGTCTCTGCCTTTGACAGACGTGTCTCCAGCCTCCAGAGCACCCTCCAGTGCACCCTCCAGTGGTGACAGTGGAGACATCTGGTCGGGATTGCTCTTTGCTGTGGGGCTGGCTGTGCTGTGTATCTTCGGTGTCTAGCAGCACCCCTTCCTCTCTCCTTGAGGTGCCAGGAGCAAACCCCTCCCCAACTGTGACAACCCAAAATGTCTCCAGATGTTCCAAACATCCCAGGGGCTTTTATCTGGGTTGTACATTCAAATCACTTGGGAAGCTTTTTTTTAAAAAAAACAGCAATGCTTGGGCTCCATCTTACTTAATTATCTCTTAAGTAAATCAGAAAGTAAAAGAAAAAGTATCTCCAACTCTTCCTGTTATCGGAAGGGTTGACATGGTATGGAGGTTGAAAGAAACCACAACTAAATAAAGATTACATAGTGTAAGGATGATATCATTGAAGGAAAAAGGAGAGACTATATTTCAGGCCCTATCACTTGCCAGAATCTACGTGAGGCCATAGACATAATTTAATTGATGACAAAACCCAGTTAGCATTACAGTATCCAAATCATGACCCTTTATCACATTTGGTGTGGTCACAATGTCATGTTGAAGAACCTAAACCACTCCATTTTGTTAAAAAAGACTCCATTTTAGAGTTCCGAGGAAAGAGTCTTTGGAAATCCCCTGACCTCACTCTACCACCTGCGAGCCATTATATTCAGGACTTATGACCTGCCTGGGAAATTCGAATTAAGCCTGGGAAATGGGAACCAATCAGAACTCGTGGCCAGCCTGGGAAATGAAAATTAATTAGAACCCAACACCTAACCCTTCCATAGAGGTAACCAATTAGACGTCTCCCAACCTGGAAACTCCTGTGTTTTGAATTTTTCACGTGAGAATATCCTATATAAGCAATGTAACCCAGAGTTCGGGACTCCTCCCTATAGCCCTTGCATCGGTAATGGTGGGAGTCCCTGCTTGAGCTTGGTAATAAAAACTCTCTTGCTTTTGCATCAGATATCAGCTCCCTGGTGGTCATTGGGAGATTTTGTGACTTGAGCATAAAATGTCAACCAATGGTCAGGTCAACAGCCTTCCCCAGGCTGACCCCCAGCCCTAGACCCCCCCCATATCTTCAATATGCTTTAGCTGAAGTTAGATTTGACCTGTTACTACGTCTAAAGCTTCCCACACATACAGTTTTTCCTACTTCTTAAGATCAAGGAAAGCTATAAGGCCTGTCCTAGAGGAAATTCTGTAAAAATACCCAACCAACCAACCAAACAAACAAAAAACAAAAATAAACCTTTGGCTAAAGATAACAAACTGGAGAAATGTGCAATAATCTTGGAATATATGTTTCCTAATGGCCATAACTATAGTAGCTCTAATAGCCTTGAATGTTTAGCATCTAAAATCATTTTCTTGCATATAATAACTGGGCATTCAATGAATGAATGAAAAATCATAGAAGCTGCCCTATTCTGTTTTACAAACAACAATAGGGCTGGTCAAGTGAGCTTTAGCAAACAAACAAAGCTCACCATGATCCAAAAGACTACTCTTTTATATGCATTTCTCTACAGATATGTGGAGACATAATTCACATTTTGAAAATTTTTCAGCTGATGAAAACTATGTAGTTTCTTCCCTCAAATTTAAATATACACATGCACACACTCAGTTTGAAGTGATTCCTTCCCCCACCCCTGGACTTTCTAAAGCCTTCTTGACAATTTAGAAATTTGAATTTTCTAAAAATATATATTAGATGTCCCAGGGCAGATTATCTGTGGTGAAGGACCAATGCTTCCATTCTCTCTCTTTCTCTCCCTACTTTCTTCCTTTCTTTTTCTTCTCGCCAAACTTTATGGACGAACATTCTTGAAAATACATTTAAAATTGCATGTGATTGCATGCCATAAGAATGTAAAATTGCAATACAATTTCCTAAGCTGTTTAATACCTGACGTGAAGAGCTGACTCATTTGAAAAGACCCTGATGTTGGGAAAGATTGAAGACAGGAGGAGAAGGGGATGACAGAGGATGAGATGGTTGGATGGAATCATCTACTCAATGGATATGAGTTTGGGTAAATTCCGGGAGTTGGTGATGGATAGGGAGGCCTGGTGTGCTGCGTTTCACAGGGCCACAGATAATTGGACATGACTGAGCGACTGAACTGATACTGATACTGAAGCTGCTTAAGTTAGATTCCTTAGAAGCAGAGCCTGAGACAAGAATTCTTGTCCAGATGATTTACTAGGGCAGTGTCTTTAGGCATGGAATGAGGGAAGAAGTTATAGAGCAGGAACTACAGAGCTGGGCAGAATGTAGTCTTACCTGAATGCTAGCTTCAGCTGATCCCATATGGCAGCTCTGGTACACACACGGTTGTTTTTCAGTCACTCAGCTGTGTCCAACTCTTTGTAACCCCATAAACTGCAGCATGCCAGGCTTCCCTGTCCTTCACCATCTCCCAGAGCTTGCTCAAATTCACGTCATTTGAGTCGGTGATGCCATCCAACCATGTCATCCTCTGTTGTCCCCTTCTCCTCCTGCCTTCAATTTTTCCCAGCATCAGGGTCTTTTCCAATGAGTCAGCTCTTCCCATCAGGTAGCCAAAATACTAGCGCTTCAGCCTCAGCATTAGTCCTTCCAATGAATATTCTGGATTGATTTCCTTTAGGATCGACTAGTTTGATCTCCTTGCAGTCCTAGGGACTCTCAAGAGTCTTCTACGACACCAAATTCAAAAACATTAGTTCTTCAGCACTCAGCCTTCTTTATGGTCCAACTCTCACATCTGTACATGATTATGGAAAAACCATAGTTTTGACTATATGGACCTCTTTGTTGGCAAAGTGATGTCTCTGCTTTTTAATGTGCTATCTAGGTTTGATGGGTGTTGGTTTAAAAAATGTAGTGCATCAGTATCTTCTAGGCTGATACCTCCCATTTATCTTCCAAAGTCTATATATTTGGTGTTGATACACTGACAGCATCTGGCTGACAGGGATGGATGGAGGAGGCCCATAGTCATATATCTACTGTTCCACTTTTATGCTATAAAATGAGTTCCTGGGTCTGATGTGATGTTAAGCAGTATCCTGTGTTAGCAGATCAAGTGCTAAGTTCATAGCTGTTGATGGTGGCTCGAAACTGTCATGCGAGGCACATAGCCAGTACTTGAGCAAGAAAATGAGACACTTACCTCATGCATGCAATGTAAGGGTGCACCTAAAAACTCAGTATTCAAGAGAAAAAGATATTTTAAAGCAATTTAACAAATTAATGCAAAAATATCCATGATGAACAAATACCAAAGTATTAAATATATTAAAAAATTCAGTATTACAGATTTTTGCTTCTGGCTGCATATGGCTTGGTGTAGTACTCATCCTGTATTTATTTAAAAATTAGATATCTTACTATCATGAAGCTTTTGCAAGACATTTGTTTCGCACACTATTACGCTAAAATATATCTTGATTGCTGAGTTTTTGACACCCTTTACATTATGTGTCTAAGCCTAGTGCTTTTCTTACTTCACTCTAGTCCTAGCTTTCCAGGAGAGGCAAACCAGAAGGCATGTGATATAATCAATCTACTGTAAGTGGCAGGTTGGTCTAAATGGTACTAAACTAGGGGGCTCAACATCAGCCTCTACTTCTTCAGGTCAAACTCAGGTTCACTCAGCAGGGCTGGTGGCTGTATCACCCCTAGTGAGGAAGAGACCACGCTACAGTGCTTGCGCAAGGTGTCCTCTGCCAACATGGCTACACCATTTACGGGCTCTGGCACAGCGACCAGGATGCTCGGGCTGGTTGAAATCCACTGGACACACCATCCCTTCCTCCTATTTAGTGCCTCTTCTCTAATATATGTTCTTTTGTGGGTATGATTTAAAAACTGCTCACGAGTTATGTTTTAGGGTGAAAGGCAACACTTGACTTAGGGAAAATCTCTGGAGAGGAAGAGAGCTAAAGAAGTACATGAAAACACCCAGGGAAGCTGTGGGAAATGTGACTGGTGTCAAGCGTCTGGCCGGGACATCAACTGAATCTGTTATAAACGTGTACTTTTGGCTTGGCTTGTGAGTACTGGTAATAGTAAGTCATGGACTGGCCTCACCTCAGTATCACTGCTCCATGCACCCACACAGTCCACATTAGGAACATACATCTTAAAACTAACAAAGCAAAATTAACTCTATTGGCTCATTCAGCATATCTAGTGAGGTTATATAACTCAGTATTTTCAAGGTGCTGAGGAAGCAGTATTGAACCAAGTAATGAAGTTCCTGCTCTCATAGAGCTTCAATAAAACAAATAAAGAAAATAAACAATATTTCAAATTATAATCTTTAAAGGAAAATACATCAGAAAAGGAGATAGGTTCTCACTAATAACGTGTTATCTAAGGAGAAAAATTGAGGAAGCCAGTTATGCAGACATATGGGGAGTGAGGCTTAAGCGGCCAGTGGTTGGGAGAGCAAATACCCCAAAGCAGAAGAGTCCAGTGCGTCTGGAGCTGAGTGACCCAGAGGAAGAGAGATGAGAAAAACAGTTAGAGAGTGCAGGGCCAACTTAGGGATTAATATTTCACTCTGAGTAATGTTGGAAAAGGGGATATCAACCCACTCCAGTACCCTTGCCTGGAGAATTCCATGGACAGAGGAGACTGGCGGGCTACAGTCCATGGGGTCACAAGTAGTTGGACACAACTGAGAGACTAAACACATACTCTCACACACACTGAGTGGTATAAGAAACCATTGGAGGGTTGAAACAGGAGCAAGACACTATCTGGCATATATTTGAAAAGGATAACATTCGCTGTTGCATGAGAATAGACTTAAAAGGATATAAAGATGGTTGTTTCCATCAAGTCACCTCTTAATTTCTAGTCTGTTCCTGCAGACACCTGTTGAGTCAGACACCCTCACCATCAAACATTAGATACAGTGGGAGTGCGAGGCCTATCAGGTGTCTGCACCAGTACATAGTACGAAGCTGTTGTTCTAGTAACATGTTCTTTCCAATATTCACCATAAAGCAGGATCATAAACAGTTTGCATTCACCTGGTGTGGAGAGCAGTACACATTCCTGATCCTGCCCCAGGGACACATCACAATATAGATGGAAGGTGATCTTGATTGTATGTCGATTGTCAAACATCAGATGAATCCATTGTGTGCTGATATCATATTAATTGGATTTAATGGACAGGAAGGGCCAGTAATCTGAAGTTCTTATTAAGACATGAGGGTAGGAGAAAAATTCCACAAATGTTCAGGAATTGGCCAACCCAGTGAAAATTTTAGGGACCCATTGTGTTATGCACACTGAGACAGTCCCTTCAGACATATTTTTCATCTAATCTTACTATGAAGGAAGGCCCAGAGTGTTTGTTAGAATTCTGAGTTTTGGAGCAAAATCCACACTTTGGAATAATTCTTAGGCCCTTTATCAGATGACTCAGAAGCCTACCAGTTTTGAGTGGGGCTTGAATGAGAGAAGCTTTGGCTGAGGCATCAGCTGCAAAACAAGTGAGCTAGATGCCAGAGCCTCAGTAAGGGCAACTTATGTATTATTAGAGTTACCATGGTAGATAGGAATGCCAGGCAGGTTCTCTCTCAAATTCCAAAGGGAGGAGTTCAGTGAAAACATCAGTGTTTCAGATCAAGGCCACAGCCTTGCAGAGTTCTCCTTATAATATGGAAAGCAAACTTCTGGAATGCTACTTGGCTCTAGAAAGTCTGGTTAGGACATCAGTGGGCCACACGACTGGACCATTATAAGGTCCATGGTCAGGACAACAGTGGGCCACAGGACTGGGCCATTATCAGATCCATGGTCGGGACATCAGTGGGTCACAGGATGGGACTATTATCCAGTCAATGGTCAGGACATCAGTGGGCCACAGGATGGGGCCATTATCAGGTCCATGGTCAGGATATCAGTGGGCCACAGGACAGCGCCATCATCAGGTCAGTGGTAAGGACATCAGTGGGCCACAGGATTGGGTCATTATCAGGTCAGTGGTCAGGATATCAGTGGGCCACAGGACTGGACCATCATCAGGTCCACGGTCAGGATATCAGTGGGCCATGGGATGGGGCCATCATTGAGTCCATGGTCAGGACATCAGTGGGCCACGGAACTGGGCCATCATCAGGTCCATGGTCAGGATATCAGTGGGCCACAAGACTTGAACCATTATCTAATCCATGGTCAGGACATCAGTGGGCCACAAGACTGGGCCATCATCAGGTCCATGTTCAGGACATCAGTGGGCCACAGGACTGAACCATTATCCAATCCATGGTCAGGACATCATTGGGCCACAGGACTGAACCATTATCCAATCCATGGTCAGGACATCAGTGGGCCACAGGACTGGACCATTATCCAATCCATGGTCATGACATCAGTGGGCCACAGGACTGGACCATCATCAGGTCCACGGTCAGGATATCAGTGAGCCAGAATACTGGGCCATTATCAGGTATGTGGTCAGGGTATCCTTGGGCCAGAGGACTGGAACTTTCCCTCATGAGTAACACAGTATGTTGTCTGGGAGGCTGAGCAGCAATTCACTCAACAATGGACTTGGCCGTCATGAGGAGGTAGGGTGGCTGCCACTAATGAGGATGCAAGATATGTTTAAAACTTAGAGGATTCACTGTAACATTTTTCCACTTCCCATACACAAGTTTAACTTCAAATGGTTGATTAGATCAATTCCAACTTGTTAAGGGCATGATCATTGGGACTGCGGGTCAGAGAGCCCCCAGTGGGGGTGGGGTATACCTCACCAGCCAGCTTCCTTGTGTAACAAAACTGATCATCAAGAATGAGGGATATTGGGGATGAGTGGGTACAAAGAGGGGATGAATCAGTGATGGCTTTGGCAGCAGTAAGAGATCATCCTACCAGCCCACATATTTTCTTCCTTCCTTAGAAACTGTCACCGAGCATCACATGGATCCTGGTGGTTCAATAGACAGGCAGTAGCAGATGCTTCCAAGGTTCTACCAAGAGCCAGTCTGGTGGCCACTTTGACTGTGCCAGTGCCTGACTCCTGAATCCCCTGGAGACTTTGTTTTCTCAAATCCTGCAACTGGGCTTCTCTGGAAAACTGCGCTGGGCATCTTAGATTCCTGATGTTAGAGAGTCAATGGACCTGGATGTTTCCTCTCTCAAAGCACCCTGAACTGGATGGCTGGTGAAAGAAGTAGCCTCGTTTCCCTGCTTCAGGTAGGGAAGGTTTCAAGCTTACTTCATCCTGCAGGGCCCCCATGCAGGATTGGGGGGGACTTTCTTGACCTCCTCCTCCTGCCCTGTTTCTCCCACTACACTCCCACAGGGCACCACTGCAAAAAATTCCCTGGTCAGAACCTGCACTGGGACACCTGACCTAAAGACAGATTCTTATTGCACATTCAAGTGGACGAGAGGAGTAGGCTATTTGATTCTAGAATTCATGGCAGAAATCAGGGCTAGAAACATCTATTTGAGAGTTGTTGGCATGAGACTGGATGAAATCACCTAAAGAGAGAGTGTATATAGGGGAAGTCCTCGTGATATAAGGTTTCAGGTTCTCTTAATCCATCACCACTTTTGATAACTAGATTAAATTTATACTGATTTCCTCAACTTTGATCTCTGGACAGGTCCTGATCCAGGTGCTAAGACAGTTCTCAAATTAGTCCACCTTCTTTTAGCTGTTTCCTAATTCTACATCCAATTTTACTTTATCAACCTGTCAAAATTATCCTCTCAAGGTATGTAGTCTGAAGGTATGGGTGATTTATAGGTCCCTTGGATAAACAAACAAAGATGGATCTCTCACTAACTCAGAACATTAAACACCTGTTCTGAGATCCAAATGCTTAGCTCAGGTTCAGGGGAACAAATTCCCAATACATGTTAAACTGGGGGAACACATTTACTTTGACCTTGCTGAAAAACACATTGGAATCTTAAAGGCAAAGAGATGAAGATTTACAGAAGTATAATCAAGGTATTTGATCAAAAGAAAGCACATATTTAAAACATATCCTTAAAAATGTTTGTTGGATAAATTATGTTGACATGCTATGTTCACTTACTGAAGAGTAAGCTGGGGCACACAGACAGGAAAAGAGAATGCTTTAGCAATAATATTTTATACATTATGTGCCATCTTTACCCTAAAATGGTATAGAATATTTCTAGGTAAAGACCAGTTGTACAACTTAGATGCTGCTGCTGCTGTTAAGTCGCTTCAGTCATGTCCAACTCTGTGCGACCCCATAAACAGCAGGCCACCAGGCTCCCCTGTCCCTGGGACTCTCCAGACAAGAACATTGGAATGGGTTGCCATTTCCTTCTCCAATGCATGAAAGTGAAAAATGAAATTGAAGTTGCTCAGTCGTGTCCAACTCTTAGCGACTACATGGACTGCTGCCTACCATGTTCCTCTGTCTGTGGGATTTTTCCAGGCAAGAGTACTGGAGTGGGTTGCCACTGCCTTCTCCACCGCTTAGATGCTCCTTTGTCAAATAAGTGAGATCTAGGAAGTATAATGGGCTTCCAGGGTAGCTCAGTTGGTAAAGAATCTGCTTGCAGTACAGGAGATCCTGGTTTGATTCCTGGGTCAGGAAGATCCCCTGGGGAAGGGATAGACTAACCACTCCAGTATTCATGGACTTTCCTGGTGACTTAGAAGGTAAAGAATCCTCCTGCAATGTGGGGGATCTGGGTTCAATCCCTGGCTCAGGAAGATCCCCAGAGGAGGGCATAGCGACCCACTCCAGTATTCTTGCCTGGAGAATCTCCAAGGACTGAGGAACCTGGTGGGTTACAGTCCATGGGGCTACAAAGAGTTGGACATGATTGAGCAACTAAGTGCTAGAAATATAACAGAAAATAATGGAAGCTAACAAACATCATTTTAAGCTAGTGGCTTTTGAATTTTTTTTTTCCACGAATAGATTAAACTTTATGAACTGCTTCCTACATAGAACAAAAAGTATAACGTGTTTTATTTAAAAGAAAATTCTAGATGTTGATTTGAACTGAAAGTACAAGGCTTTCTTTCTCTTTCATAGTTTGATCTTGAAAGGCTTTTCTTGTGAAATACATAATATGCTGTTACAAGTTGGATATAATGAGGCCTTACCCTAGAATAGGAAAAGAAAAGCCAAATTTGACTAATTTTGCCTCTTGAGGAATCTATTTGTGAGCTATATGTGTGTTAAAAAGCATATGGAAAATAGATAGCAAATGGGAATTTGCTGTGTGGCTCAGCAAACTCAAACAGGGGCTGTTTATCAACCTAGGGGGGGTGAGATGGAGATGGGGTTGGGAGGGAGGTTCAAAAGGGAGGTGAGACATGTGTACCTATGGCTGATTCATGTTGTGGTTTGACAGAAAACAGCAAAATTCTGTAAAGCAATTATCCTTCAGTAAAAAATAAGAGGGTGGGATGATTTGGGAGAATGGCATTGAAACATGTTTAATATCATATATGAAATGAATCGCCAGTCCAGGTTTGATTAAGGATACGGGATGCTCGGGGCTGGTGCACTGGGATGACCCAAAGGAATGGTACGAGGAGGGAGGAGGGAGGGGGATTCGGGACGGGGAACATGTGTACACTCGTGGCGGATTCATGTTGATGTGTGGCAAAACCAATACAATATTGTAAAGTAATTAGCCTCCAATTAAAATAAATAAATTTATATTAAAAAATAACAGTAATAAAAAATGACACCCCCCCAAAAAAGCATCAACAAACACTAATATCAAAAGCAGCATTTTAGAGGGATACGTGAGGAAGAAAATGAATGCTGTTATGTTCACAATGAGATATTTTGACAACCTCACATACATTGTTTTAAATTTTTATATAGCATCTCTGTTGTTTTGCACATAGCTAATGCACACAAATCCTATCAGTGTAAGAAAAAATGTCACAAATGTATCTTTTACATCCTAAAATAAGCTATAAATAGAAACTAATAAAAACACCTCAAGATTGGAATAACCAGAAAACTCAAAGTATAATTGCAGTTGAATAATATGAGGTATAAAGATTCAAAGGTAAAGACTAAGGAGAAAAATTTTAAATGTTTACTAACAATTCACCATTTTTATTTATCCCATACTTGGATATTTCATATTCACAACAGCAAAATCAGTCAGGACTTGTACAGCCCTGAATAGCAAAAATAATGATGTTCTGTTTACAATAATGACCTATTTACTAAAAAAAAGTCTCAATGATCTTGATGGATTCTAAATCCATCTCTGTTTCCACACCAGGGAACACTTGTACCATTAAAGAGAATGTCCTATGACCAATGTTCCATCTCAAAGGCCCCTAAAAACTGTTTTGTGTATCCTTCTCCTTGTAATCCATGCTTTCTAACTTCTCTGCCTTCCACATATATACCTTTAAACATACTTTCCTTGAATTTTATGAACTCATACCCATCCTCCTAGTCCCTGTTAATATACAGTTCTTCCCTAGTGTATCCTGTCGCCAAATGGAAATGCACCCCCACAACCTCTGGTCTTTACGCTTTTGGCTGGAATATCAGAGGTTCCCATGACCACACCTGGGGCAGTGACTGCCTAGAACTGCTCACAAGAATGAACTTGTAATTATATTCTTCCCTATGGTTTATTATAGGGAAAGGACACAAAGCAAAGTCGGCAAAGGGAAAAGGCACATGGGGTGAATTCCAGAGGGAACTGGGAGCAGAGTTACAAACATCCACAAGTTGACTCCCTGGGGAGTCACACAAGATGTGCTTAATTCCTGTAGTTGTGTGTGTTGGTAAAAGATGAGAAGTGCTATCTACCAGGGAGACTCAAGAGAGACCCAGCCCCAACATTTACTGGGGGCTGGTCATGCAGCTACTCACTGGCTAGCATGTACTCAAATCCCAGACTTCCCATAATGAAAGCAGGTATCTAGGATAAGCAATATTGTTGGCACAACTTAAGCAGCATGAGCCATTCTGACCACTTAGGGTGGTAGTATCCCACTCCCAAAATCCTAGATACCAGCCAAGGGCCATCCTTGCCAGTAGAACTTTTTAGAGGGGTGAGGTGCAGGGCTGCTTGCTCTGTTATCATCTTTGGACATAATTCTACTTAATATATAGCAAATTGTAGTTTATTTATATATTAAATTATAAGTTGTATCTCATATATCTATGTCACATCTGAATTTCTTCACTTTAAGCTTCCTGAGAACTTGGAGGGGATCTTTCTCATTACTCCATCATTCCCAGGATAGAATAAGATTCCTAATGGAGACATTTCACACATATTAATGCCTAGACNAGACTCTGATGCTGGGAGGCATTGGGAGCAGGAGAAGAAGGGGACGACAGAGGATGAGATGGCATCACTGACTCGATGGGCGTGAGTCTGAGTGAACTCCGGGAGTTGGTGATGGACAGGGTGGCCTGGCGGGCTGCAATTCATGGGGTCACAGAGTTGGACATGACTGAGCGACTGAACTGAACTAAAGTACAGGCATTCCTGTACCTGACCCAGTGTGTTGACAGGTTTCACCTGACCATCTTAACACTGTCTCATTCATCTTAACACTGTCTCATTAGAATCAGCCTTGGGAAACCAGCTTAAGAAAATGCCGATAATTTGGCTACTGGTATTTTTTCAATGAATAATAAAGCCCTTTGTTTGTGAAAACAAGACAAAACAAAAACTTATCAAAATGAGAGTGAGTCTGTGTTCTGTAGTACCTATAGTTTATTGCTGCTTTGGGAGCCCTTCTGAAGGGAAATAATAATGCAAAATGTATATATAAAGCTGATCTCAGGGCTGGAAAGAGTGGCAACTGAGAGGACCTGTCATGGATGTTGTCTTCATGGCAAATTCATCTTTATCAGCATTAAATTTTCAGAAGTCATAATTTTTCAATTTCACAAATGGCTCTAAATGACTTTTCACTCTCCAAATATCAGTCTATAAAATGTACTGCAACTCATCTTATAACATAGCTCTTAATTTTTGTTGAAGAAAGTAGGGAAAACCACCAGACCATTCAGGTATAGCTGAAATCAACTCCCTTACGATTATACAGTGGAAGTAACATAGATTCAAGGGATTAGATCTGATAGACAGAGTGCCTGAAGAACTCTGTCATGATGGAGGTTCATGACATTGTACAGGAAGCAGGGATTAAGATCATCCCCATGAAAAAGAAATGCAAAAAGGCTAAATGATTGTCTGAAGAGGCCTTATAAATAGTTATGAGAAGAAGAGAAGTGGAAGGTAAAGGAGAAAAGGAAAGATATACCCATCTGAATGCACAGTTTCAAAGAATAGCAAGGAGAGATAAGAAAGCTTTCCTCAGTGATCAGTGCAAAGACACAGAGGGAAAAAAAATAGAATGGGAAAGACTCGAGATCTCTTCAAGAAAATTAGAGATACCAAGAGAACTTTTTATACAAAGATGGGCACAAAAAAGTACAGAAATGGTATGGACCTAAAAGAAGCAGAAGATATAAGAAGAGGTGGCAAGAATACACAGAAGAACTGTACAAAAAAAATCTTCATGACCCAGATAATCACTATGGTGTGATCACTCACCTAGAGACAGACATCCTGGAATGTGAAGTCCAGTGGGCCTTGGGAAGCATCATTATGAACAAAGCTAGTGGAGCTGATGGAATTCCAGTCAAGCTATTTCAAATCCTGAAAGATGATGCTGTGAAAGTGCTGCACTCAATATGCCAGCAAATTTGGAAAACTCAGCAGTGGCCACAGGACTGGGAAAGGTCAGTTTTCACTCCAATCCCAAAGAAAGGCAACGCCAAAGAATGTCGAAACTACCACACAACTGAACTCACCTAACACACTAGCAAAGTAATGCTCAAAATTCTCCAAGCCAGGTTTCAACAGTAAATGAACCATGAACTTCAAGATATTCAAGCTGGATTTAGAAAAGGCAGAAGAACCAGAGATAAAATTGCCAACATCCACTAAATCATTAAAAAAGCAAGACAGTTCAAGAAAAGTATCTACTTCTGCTGCATTGACTATGCTAAAGCCTTTGACTGTGTGGATCACAACAAACTTTAGAAAATTCTTGAAGAGACGGGACTACCAGACCACCTAACCTGCCTCCTGAGAAATCTCTATGCAGGTCAAGAAGCAACAGTTAGAACCAGACATGGAACAACAGACTGGTTCCAAATTGGGAAAGGAGTACATCAAAGCTGTATAAAGNGATCACAAGAAACTGTGGAAAATTCTTAAAGAGACGGGACTACCAGACCACCTGACCTGCCTCCTGAGAAATCTCTATGCAGGTCAAGAAGCAACAGTTAGAACCAGACATGGAACAACAGACTGGTTCCAAATTGGGAAAGGAGTACATCAAAGCTGTATAAAGTCACCCTGCTTATTTAACTTCTATGCAGAGTACATCATGAGAAATGCTGGACTGGATGAAGCAAAAGCTGGAATCAGGATTGCCGAGAGAAATATCAATAACCTCAGATATGTAGATGACATCACCCTTATGGCAGAAAGTGAAAAAGAACTAAAGCGCCTCTTGATGAAAGTGAAAGAGGAGAGTGAAAAAGTTGGCTTAAAACTCAACATTCAGAAAACTAAGATCATGGCATCTGGTCCCATCACTTTATGGCAAATAGATGGGGAAACAGTGGAAACAGTGATGGACTTGATTTCTTTGGGGCTCCAAAGTCACTGCAGATGGTGACTGCAGCCATGAAATTAAAAGACACTTGATCCTTAGAATAAAAATTATGACCAACCCAAGAAATATTCATCTAGTGAAAGCTATGGTTTTCTAGTAGTCATGTATGGATGTGAGTTGGACTGTAAATAAAGCTGAGCACCGAAGAATTGATCCTTTTGAACTGTGGTGTTGGAGAAGACTCTTGGGAGCCCCTTGGACAGCAAGGAGATCCAACCAGTCCATCCTAAGGGAAATCAGTTCTGAATATTCATTGGAAGGACTGATGCTGAAGCTGAAGCTCCAGTACTTGAGAACCTGATTCAAAGAATTGACTAATTGGAAAGACCCGGATGCTGGGAAAGATTGAAGGCAGAAGGAGAAGTGGACGACAGAGGATGAGATGGTTGTTTGGCATCATCAACTCACTGGACATGAGTTTGAGTAAACTCTGGGCGTTGGTGATGGATGGGGAGGCCTGGTATACTGCAGTCCACGGGGTTGCAAAGAGTTGGACACAACTGAGCGACTGAACTGAACTGAATTTTTTTTTAAGGTGAAATAAAAATCCAGAATATCTCTCCTATGCCATAAGCTTTTCAATACTCTGGTGTCTTGCTTGGATTTATAGATAATCTAGGGAGCAATATGATTTTTTTTCAACCATTGACTCCTTAAAGCAAATATCTTACCAAACTAATGTCTTAAATTGCTTTAGAAAACTTGTCCTGGTGAAGTTCCACCATAGTTGAGCCCAAACTCCTGGAAAAATTCAGTTCATGCAAATTGTACCATGATGTTTGGCAGTTTCCACTGATGTGTGTGGCAGCTCTCTGAGCTGAAGTGAGAGCATTAACATGCTTTGACTGACACCCTGAAAGCAGCAAATTATTTTTTGCATATAGCACTGAAGAGGAAAAAATAGCTTCACTCATTTTGTTGTGTGAAAGCATGTCCTTTTATCACAGTAAACCCTTAAAATAGTTATTACCATTAGCAAGTCATATCTGTACATTGGTCACAGATAACAATTGCATGTAAAGCATTATAAAATATTTACTTGAATTCATAAAATATGTAAATCAATAAACAAGGAAATGAATATATTTCACCTACTTTTGAAATATTACTTGATCGACTTGCAGATCGCCTTGGGGATTTGTCATTCTGAAAAATAAGATTAGAGACATTGATTAAAATATAGCAATAATCTTTACCACTGAGAAAAGAAAGCAGATCACAGGCCAAAATGTAGATGTCCTTACTGATTTGACAGACATAAAAACTGCTTACAAAAGATAGTATTTCTCATACCAAATTTTTTTTGTATGGTACATATTAGTGTCTTTTTAGAAAACATTTCAGTTAGTATCAGGGTATATACCAATCTAGGAATATTTATTTCTAGGAAATGCTTATTTCTTTAGAAAAATATATGCAGTTCCTTTGAAATAGATTCAGAAATGAAAATATAGTCCCTTATTTCTTTTTTTGGCTTTGGCTACCAGGAAATTCTGAGTAAATTCTGGTTCTTAGTGTCAGTAAATATTGTATCTGTATGCAATACATCTAACTTGTATTCTTCTACAATACACTTTATTTGTCTTTTCTCTTATTTTAAAAATGAGAAAGAGTTTAAAGACAATTTAAAGGTAATTGTTTAAATTAAAAATATTTTAAAATTTAAAGCTTAAAAAATAAATTTAAAAAATTATACCTCTGTTCTTGCTTCCTAAAGAATTTTCAATTTAGGAGAAAAGAAGCATGCAAAAAGCTCTTGAATAGCTACAATTCATACAATTTTAAAGTAAAAGGGCCCCTGATGGGCGGCCCCCCTCTTTGGAAGGCCACGGACTTTGCGCTGCCTGCAGCCACGGAGGGGTGCCGCGCGGGGGCAGGTCGTCCCTCCTTCTGCCACGCCAGTTATCTGATCGGCAAGCAGAATCCAAGAGATCACAGCACATCTTTCCTTCGGTGTAGGAAACCTTGAACGGAGAAGGCAATGGCACCCCACTCCAGTACTCTTGCCTGGAAAGTCCCATGGACGAAGGAGCCAGGTAGGCTGCAGTCCATGGGGTCGCTAAGAGCCGGCACGACTGAGCGACTTCACTTTTGCTTTTCACTTTCATGCACTGGAGAAGGAAATGGCAACCCACTCCAGTGTTCTTGCCTGGAGAATCCCAGGGACAGAGGAGCCTAGTGGGCTGCTGTCTATGGGGTCGCACCGAGTCGGACACGACTGAAGCGACTTAGCAGCAGCAGCAGCAGGAAACCTTGAAAGACCCTATTCTGGAAGCCAATATTTTGTGAAAGGTCTGTATTTAGCACTTTAGAAATCTTTAAAAAATATTTCTGAGAATCTGGACTCAATACCACAGTGGATCAGAGTAGACAAGTACAGTGCATCTTGACAGAAGTCATTTTTGAAAACTAAGTTTTTATAACAACCTGCAGGTCTGAAATTGCCCAGCGATGACTGCTGGAGACAGTTTTCAGAAACACTGTGATGAGGGGATATGGCAGTGTGTTAATGTGGAAACACAGTGGCTGCATTCACTGCAAACTGTCACTGAGTCTGGCGCAGGCTTGCAGGCATTGCAGCTGAACAGTGCTTTTTCCTTTACATGCAACTCTGTCTCATACAACCATGAATGTCACAGTGAAGCATGTTATTACAGACCCAGATGAGTCACAACTATACGATTAGTTACACCTTGTAACAGCCCTGTGATCCAGCTGGAGATTAATGTGTGTGTTCCCCAAAGACATTTTTCCTTGATTAGCTTCCTCTGGTGATGGATAGAGGTACTTTTCCACTGACACTTCAACTCCTCTTCTACAGACCAGAAAACAAAACAAACCCGTCGTTTCTTCTCAGTGAAATTCAGAATTTTGACATGCTACTTGATAGAAGAGAGGTCAATGATATAACAGACTTGAGGGGAGTTTGATTTGATTTTCCTGGTTCTTTTACTGTGTTTTCTATATTTATGTGATATTTGAGAACCTAACCAAAGAATTAGAATTGAAAGTCGCTTCACCAAGAACTAAGAAGTACTATACAAATTGGATTTGACAACAGGTTACCTACTTTTTCCAACCAAGTGGGAATCTGCAGTGTCTTGAGATAAAAACAAGGGTCAAGTCCTTCCACAATTGTGAATGAGTTAATCATGGGGCTATAATAGCAGACAGTTCCCACAGCAGCTCCTGATCTACCTGTGTGGGGAACACCTGATTGATTATTTAGTATTTCAAAAGGTCTTTTACCTTGAAATCTATTAGTTCTATTCTCTTTTAATACAAGGTTAGGCACTGAAGGAAATAAACAAGCTTAGACAAGGGCTAGAATTTTGCCATGGCTAAGGTCTCTGTTATTTTTATTCCAGTTAACACTTGGGAACAGAGAAGTTACCCTGTTGCTCATCTGCAGTGATGTAAAATTTGAGGTTTTGATGTGAACTAGACTTGTACCTCTGCACTAGTTCTAGGAGGAGTGTATTTAAGATCCCAGGCCTCTAATTTCCTCCCTGTGAAATGCGTAGATAATATATTGGGGGCTGGATCGAATGAGTTATAGACAAAAAAATTTATAGATTACAAGATTATAATATTTCCATTATTATTCACAGGTAGAAGAAACACCCAAAGAGCTCCATCAAAAATCATGACAATCATCATAAGTTACTATATCTGTAATTTTAATATAAACACTCTAGTTTCTCTGTCCTGAAATTCCACTTCCATTGTGGGTTAGGTTCTGGCATATAAAACTTAAGAATGGAGAATCAAATTGCTCTCTACCAAAGAGAATTAAGGATACCAGTCTGCTCTACTTTCAAAGCAAAGCATCATAAGAAGCACTTTCTTTCCCTCATGGAAAAGTTCCAAAGCAATCTGTCCAACTTGCTACTGATTAATTGGGTGGTTCATCCCATTACTATTGCAGTGATGTGTTCTTTTTTTCTAGATCAGTGAAATATGGTTGTCATACCTCATTATGATCAGTTTAAGTTCTTTCAGTTCATTTCAATCATTCAGTCATGTCCGAATCTTTGCAAGCCCATGAATCGCAGCACACCGGGCCTCCCTGTCCATCACCAACTCCTGGAGTTCACTCAGAATTCACATCAAGTCAGTGATGCCATCCAGCCATCTCAACTTTTGTCGTCCCCTTCTCCTCCTGCCTCCAATCCCTGCCAGCATCAGAGACTTTTCCAATGAGTCAAAAGTTCACATGAAGTGGGCAAAGTACTGGAGTTTCAGCTTTAGCATCAGTCCTTCCAAAGAACACCCAGGGCTGATCTCCTTCAGAATGGACTGGTTGGATCTCCTTGCAGTCCAAGGGACTCTCAAGAGTCTTCTCCAACACCATAATTCAAAAGCATCAATTCTTTGGCGCTCAGCTTTCTTCACAGTCCAACTCTCACATCCATACATGACCACAGGAAAAACCATAGCCTTGACTAGACGGACCTTTGTTGGCAAAGTAATGTCTCTGCTTTCGAATATACTATCTAGGTTGGTCATAACTTTTCTTCCAAGGAGCAAGCGTCTTTTAATTTCATGGCTGCGGTCACCATCTGCAGTGATTTTGGAGCACAAAAAAATAAAATCTGACACTGTTTCCACTGTTTCCCCATCTATTTCCCATGAGTGATGGGACCAAGATGCCAAGATCTCCATTTTCTGAATGTTGAGTTTTAAGCCAACTTTTTCACTCTCCTCTTTCACTTTCATCAAGAGCCTTTTTAGTTCCTCTTCATGTTCTGCCATAAAGGTGGTGTCATCTGCATATCTGAGGTTATTGATATTTCTCCCAGCAGTCTTGATTCCAGCTTGTGCTTCTTCCAGCCCAGCGTTTCTCATCATGTATTCTGCATATAAGTTAAATAAGCAGGGTGACAATATAC
>SJYA01000840.1:0-70900 GCA_006410615.1 Neotragus moschatus | reverse complement strand
CCCCCGAGGCCGCAGCAGGGCCCGCGAACCCACGCCGGCCAGCTCTCGTTAGCTGCTCGAAATTTGCGTTTTATCCGCCGCTTAGGCCTTGTCTCCCAAGCCAGTGGCTTCGTGGTTCCAAAGAAATGGAAGAAAAGGAGCGATGTGACCGATTCCATTCGGTCGTCCTGCCTTGAGGCCTGGTTGGCATTTGCAGAGAGAAAATACAACAAGAAAATAGTTGGGTTTTTTGGAGGGGGTGGAAGAAGGAAAACAAGGTCTTTGATTTTACATGGTTTTTTAAAACTTCTGCACTTTGACAGTGGTGGTGAAATACACTAATCCAAAAGTTATCTTTTTGTTGAGAAGAGGGGGATTATTTTTCCTTTTGAGTCCAACCTTTTCTTCTCCCCGTGACAAAGCATAAAGCATGGACACCAGAAAGTAAGGTGGACCTCAGGAATTCTCAAAAGACTGAGAAGCTTACATTCCTCCTCTGGAGGGAAGGGTGGGGTGTTTTTAGCCCTCTCTGGAACCTAAAAGGAAAAACATGAGTTGCGTGCCATGGAAAGGAGACAAGGTCAAATCTGAATCATTGGAGCTGCCCCAGGCAGCACCCCCACAAATCTACCATGAGAAGCAGCGCAGGGAGCTCTGTGCTCTGCACGCCCTCAATAACGTCTTCCAGGACAGCAATGCCTTCACCCGGGAAACGCTGCAAGAGATTTTCCAGAGGTAGGAAACTCCCCTTCTCATTGGGATCTTTATACATATAGTTTTTGCTCTTTCTGAATTTCTGTGCACGGGGCAACTTCTCTGCTGCATAAACCTTCAAACTAACAGGTCTTATTAGCCAGATGCTGTTGGCAGGTGTAAGGGACACAGGAATGGGAAAGAGAATAACCAACACCATTTACTGAGCACCTCCAGTGGGCTAGGGTCAGTGCTAAGAGCCTCAGTGGTGTTATCTCAAGTAATCCCCTCTACAGTCCATTGGAATGTGTAATTATTTCCATTTTGTGGATAAAGACAGGGCTCAGAGAAGTTCAGTAATTTGCCCAAGGTAACATAACAAGAAATGAAGCCAAGGTTAAATCCAGGTTTGTTGCTATGCTGTTGACCACTGTGATATTAATGCTGCTCAAGTCCTGCCCTTCAGGAGTTTAAGAGTCTAGAAGGGGAACTAGATAGGTACACACTCAGTCACCTGTCATCAGAGTGGAAATGTTGTAGGTTCCATAAGAAAGTTCTTGCACAATACTCAGCTTCTCTATGAAGCCATGTGCTGGCCTTGGTGCTTTTTATATGGTGTTTTGTTTAGCTCTCTCCGTTGATTTACTGTCTCTATTTTACTGATAAAGAAAGAGAAGGAAAGGTCAGGTAATGTCCAAACAGCTTTGAAGTAGCAAAGCTATAATTTGAAGCTGACTCTAGGTCCCCTCCCCTCTCTACTTCATTCCAGATGGCCTTGCTTATCTACTTTGTAAAGTGCTACCAGACAGGTTGATAGAAGTTCAGGTTTTTTCTCTCAGCTTTGATGTTTTAAAGTTTTTCTCTCAAAGAGTTTGAGAAATGGTTCAGCAGTGTCTGGATGAGCAGCATATCTGCAGTCCATAGCAACTTTGGCAGTGAGCCTGTCTCACTACTCCAGCTTGTAAAGAGTTATCCTGCTCAGTTCTCAAGTGCAGAGAAAGCTCAGGAATTCTTCAAGCGGTGCATGTTGGCAGTTATAGAAGATCCTTCTCTAACTCCATTCAGAGATGAAATTATGGTCCCAGGAGGGCCTGAATTACAGTTGAGAGCAACCTATCTGGGGTGATTTTTGAAGCATAGGTATGGACCATTTACCCTAAAAGAACCATAGTCCCTCTTATAAAAGAATGTTAATCTTGTTGTGCTGACAAAGTTATAATGAGGGTAATTATTTTCCAAGGTCAATAATAACCATAGTAATGCCTTAGCAGGGCAGATGTGTCCTTTGCATCATAGCCATTACCTGGCAAGTTAGAACGAACTCTCTTTGGGAAATAGGTCCCTGGGAGATGAGATAATTTGTCTCAGATTGTTGGAGGCCAGTTCTTTAGACTGCTTCCATTTGGCCAGCCATTAATACATCTTCTACTCCTGATTGAATATTTGCAAATTATTTCCTAATTGAAGACTAGGGAGAAGGAAAAGATCCTGAGTGCTTGAATGTGCTTATTACTTTGAACACTGACAGTCTTACAACCTTATTAGGAGTGATCCTAGGAAACCAGAATTCACTTTAAGCAATTTACCCAGTTTCACTCAACTAGCAAAAGTCAAGTACAAGGTTCTGTGTGTCCGTTCATAAGTTTTTCACTTCGATAAATTTGGCCCAGGTCAACATGATGAAAATCACTAACACAGATGAGCACTCACTCTGGGCAGAGCATTGTTCTGAGTGCTCTCCTTGTGTTAACTCGCTCCTGACACCCATCTTACAAAGTAGATCCTGTTACTTCTGATTTTTCCAGATGAGGGAACAGAGACCTATTAATCGCAGGATTTGGACCCAAGCTTTGTGAATGGAACACCTGCTTTCCTAACTGCCCTGCTCCTTCCTGAATATTGGGAAGGGGTGTCAGAGCAATTAGATCAGCAGTAGCCGCTCACCCTTCTAGGAAGTTGGGCCTGGGTCTGAAGATGTGGACTGTGATTATAAGCTGTTCGTGGATAATAGCAGGACTCTTTCAGCTGTGTTTTCCCCGATTGAAAGAATGCTAAATATTTGCTAAACTCACATAGAACCAAAGTTCTGTTCCTGGCTTTTGAAGCTTTAGCAAGTTGTACTGCATTCTCCAGTTACCTGTCAGCGTGATGTAAATGTCCATGTAAATACGAGAATATTTGTATCCTATCACTCCAGAGGTGACATTCTGTACAGAGTATTTAATATGGGAAGATTCTGTGTGAATACACAGAAACAAAGAAGTGTGAAAGGGATCAGAGGGGAAAAAAGGGGGAAAAAGAGGTGAGGGAGAGAGGATGGAATTTTTTAAGCAAACATTTACTAGCTGCCTGCAGTGTGCCAGGCACCACTCAGCACTGTAAAGAAAGGGAGCTGAAGAAGACTTGGCCACAGAGAAGTAATACCGCTCAGAACTGTACATTGACCCAGCTTGAGAATAGATTTAAGTAAATTCGAACTTTGGAATTTAGAGCAGTTTAAAGGGAAAAAGATAATCTGTTTGGATCTTAACAGAAGAGAGTAATGTTGACAGTAATGTTAACTAGATAATTTTAAATTCCCAGATCTAAAGTTCTGTGCTCTTTTGAAGATGTTGATAAATGGTAGAAATGGGGAGAAGTTTTTGATTAATGCCGTTTGTTGAGAGGAAGTTCATCCTTGTAGTTGAATTCTAGCCAGGTAGAAAAAATACAAAAGCAGGGTGGAGTTTCAGTGCAGTTGTGGGTATGAGGTGACTCATGGTAGAAATGGAAATGAATAGGGATTTGGAAAGGACTAAGCTAATGACAGCAACACGGGAACAGGGAAGAGACAGTCAGGTGTGACAGGCTCAGTCCAGGATTTGAAAATAGTGGTCACGATTGTAGTAATAGCAGAGAGGTAGTTGGAAAGGATGAACAACTGAAATTGGATCCTCTACCACAGAAAAGCCCTTCTACCCCAATTAAAAAGTCCCTGAGCACACATTTAAAGGGAGGAGCCACATTAAAGGTATGGTGGTTGTAAACTGAGAAAACGTGTTGTTGAGTGTTAACCTCTAGAGATTTAAATTTTCTTATCCAAGGGCCAAACAGACTCCTCCTCCTCATCGCCACCACCCTACAGAATCCTTCGATGTGCCTGGCCCTGTAATCTGTGCTTTATGTATTTAAAAATTTAAAAACACATTAGGAGGTCCTGAGCCATATTCTCTAAGGGCATACCTCTTCAGAACTGATAACAAGGAAAAAATTGAGAGAAAAGGAATCTTGATGAAATGTTTCCACATCTCCTTTTCATTGAAACCTGAAACATCACCTTAGACAAACACAGTGGTAACCACAAGAGAGGACCATAGACGTAACTGAGGACACAGACATCAGTGGAAAACTAGAACCCGTCTTCTCACTTGTGGATGACTTCACGTCTCGTGGCTCTTGCGTCTGCCTTGGTGACAAAAATGAGAGGCTAGTGTATAGTTCATAATCTCCATGGAAATTATTAAGACAGTCTTTAACAGGAGTTCACTGCAGAATGTCAAGAAAACATTCCACTGAGACAGAGTAGGATTCCCATGGGATTCAGCGGGAGCTGTATTGAGGTATCCAGGAGACTGTTGAATGTAGCTTTAGGTTTAGAGGTGGATTCCTAGCTCTGCTACTTACTAGATGTATATGACTGTACAAGCCACCCTGACCTCTGTACCTCAGCTTCCTTGTTTACACTGTGGGGTTAATCTCAAGATTGTTGGAAGGATTACGTGATAAATCTCTTAAAAGTAGCTAACACAGTGGGNTGTATTGAGGTATCCAGGAGACTGTTGAATGTAGCTTTAGGTTTAGAGGTGGATTCCTAGCTCTGCTACTTACTATATGTATATGACTGTACAAGCCACCCTGACCTCTGTACCTCAGCTTCCTTGTTTACACTGTGGGATTAATCTCAAGATTGTTGGAAGGATTACGTGATAAATCTCTTAAAAGTAGCTAACACAGTGGGCACCTGATTATTGTGAAAGTAAAAACAAGTACTGGTTTAATGGGCACAATGGATAGATCCCACTTCTTCAAAAAATTTTTTATCTTTTTTTTCTTTTGGCTGCACCCAGCCTGCGGCAGCTTAGTTTCCCAACCAGGGGTTGAACACATGCTCCTGCACAGGAAGCACAGAGTCTGAACCACTGGACCACCAGGAAGTCCCTGGATTCCACTTACTCAAATGACCTCTCCTCTAGCATTGAGATGGAAACCATTCTTGGCCTTTCCGATATTGATTGGTTTGGCAAACACATGGTTATTCAGTTGCTAGTGCCCAGCTGTGAGAGAGATAGTCACCTCTTCACTTTAAGCATTTATTTATTTAGCCACTCCTCCATCAGCTGTTTAATTGGACAAGTGTGAAATAACTGAATTCTTCAATGGTCCTGTAAGATAGGAGTAGTTCCCATGTTTACAGGTAAGCTAACAGGCATGGAGATTAAATCTCAAAATTGATACTGATGCTGCTTGGATGTGAACTCAAATATGTGTGGTCCTTAGATCGCTCTCTTTTTTCCTGCTATATTGGAGTCAAGAAGGATTTCATGGAAAAGGTTGGGTGTTTTTAGATGGAACTTGAAAAAGCTTTAGGATTTAGCTTGGAACAAGACTAGGCTAAAGAAGAGAGGCCACACGATCATGGTACCTGAAGTACACTAAGCCCAGTGAAAGGGAAAAAGCACATCAAGTGGGCTGCGAGGGCCAGAGTTGGCCAACGAGGCAGCTGGCTCCATCAGCAGCTCTTATGTAAGTGACTGAAATGACGCTTTGGTGAATGTGGCAGGAACATACAAGCTGAGTAGGTGGAAGGAGTGTTTGGAAGCACAGAGGTCAATTTAGGAACCTGTTTCAGAGTAACCAGGTGTGAGATGAGGGGCCTCCAGTTAGGGGGAGAGAGTAGGAATAGCCAGGCAAGGGTTTGAATCTGAGAGAGAAGATGTGGGACAAGGGGAAGACGCCCTTGGAAACTCGAGTCCTCGAAGGTGCACTTCAAAAACTGCAGTTAGGGATGTTTGGGAACTGAAGCCTTTTACTACCCCGCCTCCCCAAACCCCACCCCCAACCCCTGTCTCCTGGAGACTCAAGGTAAATATTGGCATTTTAGAAGGAAATGGCAACCCACTCCAGTGTTCTTGCCTGGAGAATTCCAGGGATGGAGAATCCTGGTGGGCTGCCGTCTATGGGGTCGCACAGAGTCGGGCATGACTGAAGTGACGCAGCAGCAGCAGGGGCTTCAAGGAATCCCGCGGGAAACTTGTTCCTGTGATTCATTCAGCTACTGTACTGAGGACCTTCTGTGGTCCTTGGGAACACTGAGGGGACAGCACTAAGGGTCAAGCTTGGTAGCGAGTTAGGTGGCGAAAGAGGTGGAAGACTTGGCAGTTTCTCTACTGGAACCTTCGTGCATCTACTGGCTGGAGACTTCGCTGAAGGGGTCGAGACGCTGTTTAAAAGTTGGTGAAAGAAAGCAACTCGATATATCTTGAGATAGGCTTTCTTCCGTAGGCTTTCTCATTTAATGTAAGTGCCCAAGAATGCACTGAGAGCCTTTATCCTATCAAGCTACATTTTAGACCCAAGCCAAGGGACATGGCTGGCCTTTCCTCTTATTAGCCCACAGGCAAGTCAGAAAATGTGTCCAGTAGTAACCTGGGCTGTAATTAAATTGGAGCAGGTGGATGTAAGAGGATGACTGGGAGAAAGTTAAGGTTGGCGGGTGAGAAAAGGTCTCTAGGGCAGTAACGCTTGAGACCCACATGAGGAGCAGGCCGAGTGGAGATGTAGGGGAAGAGCATTCCAGACATAGGAGACAGTGAGTGCAGAGGCCCGAAACAGAGCTTGTGTGTCCAGGTAGTAGACAGAAGGTTTTTGTGCTGGGAGGTAGTGATGAGGTCAGCAGAATCCTAAGGGTCTTAGAGACCTGCCAATGTCATTTAGATCGTATTTAGGTGCTTTGGGAGCCTTGGAGGGTTTAAGCAGCGGCAAGAGTATGTTTAAAGTACCGGTATGGTTGCTGTGTGTAGAGTCTAAGATCTCTTAAGTTTTTAGAGTTGACTGCAAGATCTGATTCTCTTCTGGAGATGGCAGTTAGCAGCCTCCTAGATAGCCACTCTCCACCTGTATTCCTGAGGGACTCACGACGTCTCCTTGGGGTGAGAGATGTGCTGCCCCGCCTTTTTGTAGGTCCTGGCTTGCGCAGCCAGTGAAAGCAAATTAATAGGGTCGGAAATGCCTCCAGAACTGACCTTATCTGAAGATGGAGGAGTGGTTTAAGAGACCTGACTCAAAGATGGCTTAAAGCCAACGGGCGAACCAGACTGCATTTGAGTTTTGCTTGTCTGGTGGCAAAAATATTTTTTAGTTGGTGTATTTTCTTTCAAATTCCAGTATTTCACACACGTGTATATTTGGAATACCTTTAGGTGGTTCATGCATTTCAGTTTAATACTGTTTTTAATCGCTTTCCCTGTGGCCCCAGTTCATACATTGATGTTACCTGTGTGTAGGCCTTTGAGTGTTTAATGATTAATATTACCAAGTATGCAGGCCTTAAATAGAAAGCATTTAAATTGTAAAAAATAAAACTAATGACAGATACTACCCATGCAAATCAGAATATCAAATACTATCTTCTAATGTAAAAAAAAAAAAAGGCTGTATCAAAGCAGGAAGATAGCAAAGATTTCAGAAAAGGGAAGTCTGGGGATTTCATAAATGAGAGATTTTTCTTTATATCCATTGAATTCACTATAGATGCACTTTCTAAATGGCAGGCAGATAGGCACCACCACTGCTGAATTACCGTTTTGCATCAAAAGAAAAATAAATCCCTAGACAGCAGGAGCCCAGACTATACTTTAGTAAAAAACTGGTTACATTAACTTGAGTGGACGGCAACAGACTTCCAGGGGGCAGTGGTGTAAAGTCCTTGCCAGTTTGGGGCCAGGAGGGCTTGGGCTGGCCAGCCAATCTCAGCTGCCCTCCTGTCGCATTTGCAGGTTATCGCCAAACACCATGGTGACCCCCCACAAGAAGAGCATGCTGGGAAATGGGAACTATGATGTGAACGTCATTATGGCGGCACTTCAGACCAAAGGCTATGAAGCTGTTTGGTGGGACAAGCGCAGGTAATCGAACCAGGCTTGACTTGAAGGGATCTGACACTCAGCTGGAAAGGAAGCCAGTGGGTTACAGCCAGGGAATCCTGGGGAGTTGGCTGACACAGTGGAGCCTGACACCATTTCTGTTCTGCAGGGATGTTGGCGCCATTGCTCTCACAAACGTTATGGGCTTCATTATGAACCTGCCCTCCAGCCTGTGCTGGGGTCCCCTGAAGCTGCCACTCAAGAGGCAGCACTGGATCTGTGTTCGAGAGGTGGGAGGTGCCTACTACAACCTCGACTCCAAACTGAAGATGCCCGAATGGATTGGAGGCAAAAGTGAGCTCAGGTACCTGTGTGGCTGGTGTAGTGGCAGTTTGAACTTACCTTCGGGTATTTGACAAGGCAAGTGTGAAATTCCTAGCTCTGTGGATCCTCTCCCTGTTGTTACTTAGAATCATAAGGTCTTATATTTAAGAGACCTGAATCTTCCTTTCCCCAGAGGATGTTAAGTCCCCTGGTAGAGAAGTGCCATTACCTTGGATGCTGGCTTTCTGGTTTGGTGGGACTGCCCTTGTAACATTCTCCAACTTAGACCATTGTGACAGTATAGCTGCCAGTTCAAAGAAAGGAAGACAGACATTTAGGCCACAGAGGGCTAAATTTTCTTAGGACCAAAGAAGGAACCTTTCCTTTTTTCTTTTTCTTTTTTACAATCAGAAGTTCTTAAGAATACTTGGGGCTCTCTTCCTCACAGAACTGGCTACTGTTGGCAGTAATATATGAGGATGAGCAAAAGTTCAGATTGGAAATTTAATTGGAAAGATTGAGAGGTAACCAAACGTGGAGTGCTCCAAGAACAAGAAGACTAGACTGTGTTCAGGACTGCCAAGGGTATAAATAACAAGGTTACTGCCTGGCAGTGAACATGTGGCCCCAAGACTGGCATTTGCAATTTTACTAGCATTTTGTTTTCTCTTTGATGTTCCCTTTCTTTTCTGTAGGAAATTTCTAAAACATCATTTGCGAGGAAAGAACTGTGAACTCCTGCTGGTGGTACCAGAAGAGGTGGAGGCCCATCAGAGTTGGAGGGCTGACGTGTGAGGCAGCCCCAGCCAGCCTCCTGCCACCTCAGCCCCCTGAAATCCTCCGTGCTGTGCTGCGGCCTCTACCGTGGGTCTGCCCTTGCCACTTCCCCAAACATCTCATTGGGTTTTTTTTCCCCTCCAATTTGACAGTGCAATAGGACAGACGTGTGGACTGTTAGAAGAACCAACCAGCGTTACTTGCTCCTGGAAAAGGAAAGCAGGAGCTCTGTGTGCTTAGGGCGAGCTGTGGAGACCTTGGTTTTATTTTAGAGAGGAGAAAGGAAGGTGGGTCTCAGCTGCCTCTCCCGGTTTCTTTGAGGGCTCGGCAGAGGCTCTGCTGGAGTTCAATGCTGCTCTGACCCCCAGGGGACGCTGCCTCCCCGTCCCCTTCCCTGGCAGCCAGTGAGTCCGAACACAGTCCAGACAAAGCCCATGGGACTGGCTTGAAGGCCTCAGAGCAGAAAGGCCTCTCAGGAAACCATCTCCAGAGCTGCAGCAGCCGCACGGCATGCTATCTCCAGCCCTCAGTGCCACCCTGACCCCATTTTTAAGAGTGGTTTATGGCCATCCTTGAAGTTTGATAATGAAAAGTTCTCTAATATTCCATGCCGGGTGGTTGAATCCTGCAATATTCTAACATGACAGGGTGAGCTAGATACCTAAGAAGATGTGCCAAAGCTAGGCTGGGGACAGGCACGGACAGCCTGTCTGCCTCATTCCAGCTTCGTCCCTGCCACTTCACTGCACTGATTAGGAGGTTTGGGGACACAAGACAGGCCAAAGGGCAGTTTTCCCAGCTGATCCACCCTGGCAAAATCAGAAAAAAATAAGACTGCCTTTACCATCAAATTCTACTAGTTTGAGACAGCGTTGGGCAAGGAAAGTATTGTGAAGCTAAGCTCTCAGAGATTTGGAGCAGCTCAAATTAGTAGAAGTCTTAGGCTTGGAGTCACTCTGGTGACCAGAAGTAGAGCCCTCACATTGGGTAGATATGTGCATTCTGCTTAGGACCTGGGTTTGTCATTTCTCTGGAGTCTCCTTTACAGATCAACTGAGAATTGACCCCCCCCAACTCTTTAAATAGCTATAGGCCACTTTTTTCCTGGTAACTTTGGAAAACAGAAGGAAGTGTTAGACTACACTGCCTGTCACCAAAGGGGCCGTGGTGGTTTCAAGGCAGGGGGTAGGCAGAGGTGGCCTGTTCAGCCCTTCACAGATCAATGGTCTCGGCAGGTGAGAGCTGCCCCACTGGCCAGACTCCTCTCCAGCAGCAGAGCCAGCCTGGGGCTTGCATGTCCAGCCTGAGCAAGCTTAACGGGACGAAGCTGAGGCTTTCTCCCCACTGACTGGAGTGCATGTTTACACCAGCACTTTTTCTGCACATGTATCTTCAATCCCACAAGGCCAGTTTTTTAACGCTGAATAACAGAGGCCACCAAGCAGCTACTGCGTTTGACCCTCTCAGCAAGTGGCTGCAGTCTCTTCTGCACCATTTTCTACACCAGACCTGCTTGGCACCACAGGGAGCTCGTCACCCCTGCACAATGACATTCCAACCACCACCAGCCAGAAGTTACAGCCAACCTTGCTGACTGTCACAAGCAGGGCCTTGGGTCCATTGGCACTGTCAATGATGTAAGCCATTTCCAGGGAGGAGGAGGAGAGAACTCGCCACCAGTCTGCTTGGGCCTGTGCAGACAGCACTTCAAAGGAGTCCTCACGTACTGGGAGGCCATAAGCCAATGGGATATGCAAAGACGCTTAACCATTTCAGGGCTGGTTCCTCTGTTCATATCCAATTCTGGTGCTTAGGAACAGGGACCTATGCTGATGCCCAAGGGCAGAAAGCCCCACTTCCTTTAAGGAAGTAGGCAGGCCTGACCCTGATGCCCAGTAAGGGGCAACCCTAGGCTTTTTGTTTTTTCTTGCTTTTATTCCTTTTTGTTGGCCTTGTGCTGAGTTTGTTTACAAAAGATGTATTTTGTTTAACCAGATATTAAAAATGGAAAACTCCATACATAAATTTCATATGTCTGAATCCTGTAACCATGTACATTTTAAAATGTGAACTTTAGTTTTAAAAGGCATTCACAACTGCTCTAAGTCCTTTTTCAGAGACATTCTGTGCTTTGGTCAAACCTTTCACTTCAAAAATCCAGACACTATTCACCAAGTACGACTTGATTCAAAAGAAATCTAAGACATTTCTCAATTTAACTTAAAAAACTAGGCTCTACAATATGAAGAACCCTAACCTTCATCTAAATACAAGTTTACTGACAAGTCATGTTTTTCCTTGATTAACAAGTAGATCATGTATTTCAAGAGGGCCTGGGAGGCCCCAGCATCAAGTACATTGCAGGATTCTAAGTGGGGCTGTCTAGATTTGAAATCAGATCAGGCATTTTCTGTTCATCCTGGAGCAGATCATTTAACCTTTCTGGGACTGTTTTCTTCTGCAAAATGAGAATACTACCACCTCCTAAATTGTATAATATGGTTCCAGCAACCCACATGAAAGGCTTAGTATTGTTACTAGCACAATGCCAATAAAAATGTATGTTAAGTGGAAAAACTACGGAGTTCAAAGATAGGGCTACAGCTGGACTCACCATTAAGAGCTCATCAGCAATTACAGTTCATCCTCAAACAGCACAGGTTTGAACGATGTGGGTGCACTCTATACATGAAATTTTTTCAATGAATACTACAGTACCACAAACTGTGGTTGAACTGCAGACACACACAGGGCCATTGAAAAGCACAGGCGATTGCATGGAGGGTTAGTCCCCCCAACCCTTTATTTTTCAAGGGTCAATTGTAATTTTTTAAAAAGAACAAACCCAAGATGTACTTGCTACCTTCCTATTCCCAGACTAGAAATCAACACTCATTCTTGACAAGTCCTTTATAATTTTTTTTTTTCTGGATTTGCTGCATGGCCATGTGGAATCTTAGTTTCCTGACCAGGGATCACACTTGTACCCCCTGCAGTGGAAGTGCAGAGTCCTAACTACTGAACCACTAGAGAATTCTCCAGGTGGTTCAGTAGTAAAGAATTTGCCTGTCAATGCAGTTACGATCCCTGGGTCAGGAAGATCCTGGCAACCCACTCCAGTATTCTTGCCTGGGAAATCCCATGGATAGAGGAGCCTAGTGGGCTATAATCCATGGGGTCACAAAGAGTCAGACACGACTTAGTGACCGAAAGGACATGAACCCTATCCTCTGTTGGCAGTCCTGAAAGTGATTGCTGGAACTCACGTTTTTAGAGGAATTTTTTACCTTTTTGGCCTTAAGGGGTCAATCAGTATTAAATGGTGCTGCTGGCTTACGTGAGAGAAAACATGAGAGGCAGCTTTGTCCTGCTAAAATGGTCCCNGGACATGAACCCTATCCTCTGTTGGCAGTCCTGAAAGTGATTGCTGGAACTCACGTTTTTAGAGGAATTTTTTACCTTTTTGGCCTTAAGGGGTCAATCAGTATTAAATGGTGCTGCTGGCTTACGTGAGAGAAAACATGAGAGGCAGCTTTGTCCTGCTAAAATGGTCCCAGTAACTTCCAGGTATGTATCACAAGCACTTGGAAGACTTTTTTGTTGGAATCTTTTTTTTTTTTTTTTTAATATTTAAATACAAAATGTGAGCACTGACTTTTTTTTCCTTTTTAGACACACATACACACAAGTCTAACAGCCAAAATACTGGAAGAAATGAGCTCCTGCTCTGTCCTCCAGTCCCCATCTTGTGGCTGAAGCTGCCAGCCCTCCCTCCCTCCTTTCCAACACACAGAAATTCACAGTGGCTGCTTTGCAGCAGAGCTGTAACTAATGCATTCTGTATTTTATCTTGTGTGCACATCCCTCCCCAACATCTCCATTCTAATAACGGTCAGGAGCACATCCTTCTCCACAGCATCAGTTCCCACCCCAGCAACAGAACAGTGAGATCTTCCACCAGGAGTAATTTAGTGAGGGGGGTGGGTGGCCAGAGCTAGAGTAACCGTCTGCGTTGCTGCACTCTGGTATCAGCATTGAGGAGAGAAGAAATAGGACAGTGGAGGGCACAGCTGCAAGTGAGGAGTCTCCATGAGCCAATGTGGGATAATTCCCACCACCAGGTTTATAGAGCAATGTGCCAAAGTTTAAAAAAAAAAAAAATCCAATAATCAGCAGTTCACACACTTGAATTTTCAAACTTCTTCCCACCAAGACAGGTCAAATATAGCAGTAGCAATCTAGATTTTTCCAGGAAGTGAAGGTAGAGCCCCAGGCATTCCTCCTGACAGCCCTGTATTAGGCCCTAGAAGTATCTGGAAAAGAAAAGGAGGAGTGTAAGGCATTGTACAGACCCAAGGGTCTCATTTTCATCATACTTGTCTCGGCAGACAAAGTCTATGAAAACAATGTTGCGAAAACAATGCTCAGGTACCCAAAGGGCTTGGGCCAGATCCCAATCCTGCATGGCACAGTAACTGCCCTACCTAGGTGCTGGAGGAATAAACAAACTTGTGTCGCCACTACTGGCAAAAAGCCCAGGGTCTGGGCTCACCTGCCGTTGCTGCAGCTGCTGCTGTTGCTCCATCTGCAACTTCTCAGTTTCAAAGACAACCGGAAGAACCAGGATCATGAAGGAAGTGGTTCCAATCCACAAGGCTGCCCTGGAAAACCTGCACAGGGAGCATGGGCATGACGGCGAGACACAGACAGGCAGCTCCCCAAGCACGAACTAGTAACCAAGCGTCTCACCCTGCACACACCTGCGGTTTCTGATAAACCCCTGCACCGTACTCCTGCCACAAACAGGAGGAGCAGTTCTGGGGGCTGTACGTTTAGTAAGAGTCTGAACTGAGTTCTCACAATGCTGCTTTTATTACACATTATCTCACATAATCTGATCTCACAATGACCCCCACCCGATAAGAAGCCTCACTTTACAGAAGAGAAAATCAAGACCAAGAAAGGTTAAGGTGGCACCAATCCAAGGTCACTCAGTGATCTAGGTGGCCTCCAACCCAGGTCTGCTGCTTCCAAAGCCCGTGTTCATTCAGGGCACCTCGGTTACGCCAGGCACATCCCAATGTTTTGGCCCTTGTCCCTTACCTGTACATTTTTTGAGCCACGAAGAGGGAGAGATCAAAAGTAGCTCCAGCCGCAGACCGGACCCTCTCCGGGAACATTTCCGTCAGACCCCACAGTCTCTCCGATAGGGTTTCATCTAGCTGTGGTGAAGGAGGCGTGGATATGGGCCGAAGCTGCAGCGACCACCCCCCGACGCCAGGACATCCCGGTCCCAGCAGGGCCTCACCCCGCCTCCCGGAGACGCCTCCGCTGGGACCTCTCCAGGCTCCGCGAGGCGCCTTCGTCCAGATTCCGCAGCACGCGGATCCCACACCCCCACTCCCTGCCCACACCTCCCATCCCTTCTCTGCCCTGCGGCGCTCAGTACCTCTTCGTCGTCTTCCTCCTCCAGCTCCTCCTCAGGCTTCTCGGCATCGCCTTTCGGAGGCAATTCGTCTGGGGACAGAGGGGCCCCGGGCCCGGCAGCGGCGGCAGCCATGGCTGTGGGGGCACACCGGAAGCGGAAAAGAAGAGGCGAGTGCACCGGCGACGGCGGGTAGAGCAGCTCTTCCGGGAGCCGAGCTTGGCGGACTGGGGAAGAGCGCCGCCCTCTGGCGGGTTGACTTCATCGGTCTTGAAAAGGCGGACGGAAACGTGACACAACTGGAAAACTTGTTAAGGCAGAGTCGGGTGTGCCCGCGGTGATTCTGTTCAGTGGACTTAGGGTGAGCCCGGAAATCTGCATTTTATTAATAACAAGCCTCCCAGATATCACACTTCAGTTCAGTCGCTCAGTCGTGTCCGACTCTTTGCAACCCCGTGAATTGCAGCACGCCAGATCTCCCTGTCCATCCCGACTCCCGGAGTTCACTCAAACTCATGTCCATCCAGTCGGTATATCACACTTAGGCCAACACTAGAAAGCAGAATGGCTGTCTGGAGAGGCCTTACANAATAAAATAATTTTTAAAAAGATTTTAGTAGTTTGGTCGCACTAACCAAATTCCAAGGAGTCAATTGTCACATGTGGCTAGTGGCTACTGTGATGTACAAGTCTAGACTTTTCCTGTCCTTGTGCTCTGAGCCCCTCTGCTTGGATGGTGTCTCCCTTCCTCATTTATCAGAGTAGCTCTTGCTCTTCCTTCAAGTTGTGACACCTTGACTAGGTCGGTCTCCACTGTTATTTCTTCGTCTCTCACAGCACTGGCTCCCTCCCTTTGAAACAGCGCGTGTGCTCAGTTGCTAAGTCATGTCTGACTCCTTCGTACCCCATGGGCTGTAGCCCACCAGGTTCCTGTGTCCATGGGATTTTCCAGGCAAGAATACTGGAGTGGGTTGCCATTTGAAGCAGTGGTCAGTTATAATTCACGCTTACCAGGTGGCACTAGTGGTAAAGAACCCGCCTGCCAATGCAGGAGACCAGAGGGACGAGGGTTCAATCCCTGAGTCGGGAAGGTCCCCTGGAGAAGAAAACGGCAACCCACTCCAGTATTCCTGCCTGGAGAATCCTGTGGACGGAGGAGCCTGGTGGGTTACAGTCCACGGGGTCATAAAGAGTCAGACACGACTGAAAGCAGCTTAGCACTAGCACATAATTTATTAGCACTCGTCACCTCTAGTTGACATAAGCTCCATTAGGGCAGGGACCAAGTCTGGTTTAGTTCACCATCCTGTCCCCCAGTAAGAATGAATTGCTGGTTCTGTTGGCCAGTCAGTAGGCAGTCATTTAGTGACTGAAGGTTAAACTGAAGAAAAGTCTGCCTAACTATAACCTCAATGTTGTTTTAACTTAACATGTTTAAGTTAAATCATTTAAACAAAGGACTTTCAAATCTCATGTGCAAGAATCTGTGCTCCATGAGGGCAGAATGTTTTTTTGTTCTTCCACTCATCTGCCCCTAATATACAGCACAGTCCTGGACACAGGGTGGATATCAATGAAGGTAGTGTTCTCCCCATCCTCTTTTTCTCCCCAAGTAGTGACGGTAAAAACTTATCATGCTTCAGAGAATACCGATCCTAAAGTACCATGCTGAAANTTTTGTTCTTCCACTCATCTGCCCCTAATATACAGCACAGTCCTGGACACAGGGTGGATATCAATGAAGGTAGTGTTCTCCCCATCCTCTTTTTCTCCCCAAGTAGTGACGGTAAAAACTTATCATGCTTCAGAGAATACCGATCCTAAAGTACCATGCTGAAAGATTCAGAAAGGAACAGAAACTTTTAAATGTTTCTCTTAAGAAGCATAATATTCAGTTCTCTCATTAGATGTGAGTCAGTCAGTCCAGTCGCTCAGTCGTGTCCGACTCTGCGACCCCATGAACGGCAGCACATCAGGCCTCCCTGTCCATCACCAACTGCCAGAGACTACCCAAACTCGTGTCCGTTGAGTCAGTGATGCCATGCAACCATCTCATCCTCTGTCGTTCCCTTCTCCCCCTGCCCTCAATCCTTCCCAGCATCAGGGTCTTTTCAAGTGAGTCAGCTCTTCACATCAGGTGGCCAAAGTATTGGAGTTTCAGCTTCAACATCAGTCGTTCCAATGAAATGTTAAACGAAAGCAAGAGGCTTCTTAACAGAGCCCCCCTAAGCCTGGCTTTTCAGAGAATGTGTTTAATTTTCCAGTTCATGTTGGGGCAGGGGTGTGGAAGAAAACTCAGAAGTGCTGTCTGGCTAAAGGCTAGGAGCAGGATATTGGCCCGGGCCAACCTTTCCTACAATCCAGCTGACTTGGGGAACACAAATGGACAACCTCTTTGGCCCAAAAATAAATGTGATGAGTTAGAAAGGGACTCAGGGAACTTCCCTGGTGGTCCAGTGACTAAAACTCTGATCTCCCAAAGGAGGGAGCCTGGGTTCGATCTCTGGTTGGAGAACTAGATCCCACAGGCTGCAGCTAAAAGTTTGCATGTCACGACCAAAACCTCCTGCATGCTACAACTAAGACCCAGTGCACCTAAGTAAATGTAACAAAACAAACAAAAAAAAGGAATCAAATATTGACTGAACCTACTTCCTAGAGGGTAATTTGCCTAACAAAGAAAGATGCGGAAGCAAATTCTTCTAGTTCTGGATTGTAAGTGCTGTAATAGTTGCAAGCAGAATCCTGGCCTTCACGGAGACGGTGTGGTACTAATGGCCTGGAGTAATTCAAGAAGGTTTTCTAGAGGATGTATCACCTGGGCTGATTGAATGGGGGCAGCGGTGTGTACAAAGGCATAGAGCACACAGCATAGCAGGGACGGGGAAGAAGCTGAGTGCAGCAGGCGCACAGGACGGCTGACTGGGGGAGAGCAGAGCAGAAGGCGGGAACCAGAGGAGAGGCAAGGAGGCTGGTGAAAGGGCACCTGGTTAACTTGTTTTCATAGAGCTATGCCTTTTCCCTCTCTTTCCACTATGTATGAGCTTCCTGAGGGCAGATCTGAATCTTTCACTTCATTATAACCAGGCCTATATCCCCAGGCTCTGGACAGGGAGGACCCACAGATGGTAGTGATAAATTCCTCCTGGCCAGTAAGCAAGGACTCTGGAGAGCAGTCTGGCCAGCATATTCCAAATCCAGGAGGAGAAGCAGTGACGGGGCCACTGGAGAGGGAGCAGAAAGACTCAGGTCTATCAGGAGCCTCATGCTGAGGGGATGGACCGCCCACCCCAGCGCCATAGAAGCCCAGGATCTGAGAGCTGAAGAGGGTCCTGGCAACCTAATCCCCATCTCTGACTTTATAGGCGAGGCTTAGAGAGGCAAAGAGATTTGACTGCATTTCTAGTTTGAAATCTGGCTTGCTGGATGGTCTGGAGCCCCAGTCTTTTCAGCAGTCTGGTCTCCTTTGGGCTTCCTGGGTGCCTCAGTGGTAAAGAATTTGCCTGCCAATCCAGGAGACGAGGGTTCGACCCCTGGGTTGGGAAGATCCCCTGGAAAAAGAAATGGTAACCCACTCCAGTATTCTTGTCTGGAGAATCCCATGGGCAGAGGAGCCTGGCAGGCCTTAGTCCATGCAGTCACAAAGAGTCAAACGTGACTGAAGCGACTTAGCACGCACGCTCCAGGCATCTTGTGTTCAGCCTGAGGTTACAATGCTGCACCTGTTGTGGGGACCTCAGTTCCTGCACAACTCAAAGGTTATGGGCATCTCTTGAGAAGCACGCACACACGCGTATGTGAAATAGAGAACTAATAGGGTTCTACTGTGTAGCACAGGGAACTCTACTCAATACTCTGTAATGGCCTATATGAGAAAAGAACCTAAAAAAGAACAGATATAAAACCGATTCACTTTGCTGTACGGCAGAAACTAACACAACATTGTAAATCAGCTGTGTTCCAATAAAAACAAAAGAAGCAAAAAAAAAAAAAAAAAAAGAATGGGTTTCTCTAACAAGTCTTTATTCCCCATGTTGTATGCGGCGTGTGCCTTGCCATCAACCCTGCTTGCGAGATGAACATGGGTGAGCTCTCTAAGTTGGTGCTGTGCTTATTTCTGATTTCCAGAAGGCTGGTTGAACAGAGAACAAGACCATAGGGGAGGAATGAGAGGCTCTTAAAAGTGGAAACTTAACTGCTGGTCAGTGTACAAGGAAGCGGACAATGGCTCACTTCAGGAGGCTGGATGTCATCAACTTCACTGCTTTGCCAATGGTGCCACTGGATGAGCATCTGGGTGTTTCCCTGATCGCGCAGAACGCACTAAAGGATGCCGCGAGGAAGAATCTGAAGGACAACGTGCCCTGTATCCTTCTGTGGTGCCGTCTGCAGTGGAGACAACACGCTTGCGCAGAGGTGTGACGTGGGCTCTATCATATGCCACTTACTAACTTGTTTCTTAGGTGTTTGTTGATTTTCTTCAATTATTTAAGCCCCACCTGTCCTCTGAAAGAATTTGAGGCTGCGAAGGAGTGTTTGACTTGAGTTGGTTTTATTAAGAGAGAGCAGAAAGAGCACCAAAGGAAGACATGCTGGAAATACTTGTTGAAAAGATGGGGAAGAAAAGGAAAAAAAATGCTCTTTCCCCCCATTGTCTCCTTTGCCTTCTACCTTCTGAAGAATTAAACTTAGAGATAGAAACTAAGTTACAGTCCAAGCCTCAGAAGAGTTAGCTGAGCACCCAACTTTTTTTTTTTTCTTTTTTAAAAAATGTTATTTGTTTGTCTCTTTTCGTCTGTGCCATGTGACTTGCAGGATCTTAGTTCCCTGACCAGGCACACAGGGCAGTGAAAGTGAGCCAAGTCCTAACCACTGGGCTGCTAGGGAATTCCCTTTCTTTCTTGCTCTCCCTTTCTTTCTTTCTTTTTTTGGGGACTTCCCTGGTGGTCTAGGGGTTGGGACTTCACCTTTCAGTGCAGGGGCTGCGGTTCGATCCCTGGTCGAGGAGCTAAAATCCCACATGCCTCACGGCCAAAAACCAAACCAGAACACAGAAGCAATATTGCAGCATATTCAGTAAAGAATTAAAAAAAAAAACAACTCCATTTGACCCTTCTAACGTGCCAGCACCTCTACCTGGGCCAGACTTTGCCCCTCTGGCATCATCCAGACGCTACCAGACTCTTCCTTCTTTGACTCTGGCCTCATTGATCCGGATCTCACTTCTGACCCTGAAACTTGTGTCTCAGGAACTCACAGAATCCCATCTCTGGGGGACCATAAAACTCATGCAGCAAATAGAGACCGTCTTAGGTTATAAATAAGTCTGTCTTTCCATTTTCTATAGAGCTCACTTACTTTCAAGTCATGCTCCTGCCAGCCAAGCTGCGTGGATCTCTCTGCATCAGCTCACTTTCCAGGCCTCTCCAAAACCCTTCTCAAAATGAGCACAAATGATCCCATGAGGATCTGCTTCACTTTCCTGGGCCTTTTTCTAATGTGCCCTCCTCTTCTTAATCCCACACTCATCGCAACCTAAGCAATCCATTTCACTCCCTGTGACTCGTCATGTCTCTCCTTGGCGTCTTGTCTTGTCAAGTGTCCTCCAACTTGTAAGAACCCTTGAGGGTAATGGAAGTAACAGTGAGCCTGGCTTTACGTGAAGGCTGTGAGGAGTGATGGATTAGGGGGCTTTTACACAGGATGTATCCTAGACCACTTGAGACTACGACAGAAAGAAATGCCAATGTAGAGAGGGCAATAAGAGGGGCCGTCAAACTGAGCAGAGATTTCAACAGTGATAAACAAGATCGAGATGCCCTTGGACCCAGGCATCCTTCACCTGAAAACCTCTCTTAAAGGAATAATCCCAAATAAGGAAACAGCTCTCGGTGTGACTGTGTGCATCACAGCGTGATTTATAGTTGCAAAAAATATAAACAGCTTAAATATTCAATACCCAAGGGACAGTTAAGTCTGTTAAGATGCATTCTGTAAATGAATTTGTATATTGCCATTTAATATATTACAAAGATTATGGAAAATGATCGTAATAATGAGTGGGAGAGAATTTAGGGTAGTAACTAACATAGGCATATACTGATATCATAATTATGTAAAAAGGTATGTATATAGTAGTGCTAGAAGGAAGTTCCCCAGATCCTAGTAAGTTGTTAGGTTGGTAGCATAATGGGTGATTCTTTTTCTGCTTTTCAAGGTGTCTAGAATATGGTTAATTTTTGTTTACAATTTTTAAAGCAGCTCATTTAAGGCAAGATAAAGAAGTGTGAATGTTTGCAGAGAAAATAACGGAGTGGGGAAAAAGCAAGGGAGGCAGTGAGCTGCTGTCCTGGCCGGGCTCCCTCAGCCTGCGTTCTGTGTGTAATCATCACCCAGAAAGTTTCCTTAACAGGCCCACCTCCCAGTGTGCCTGGTTGGCTCCATTCAGCAGGTGAACCAGATGATTGCTGATGCAGATCTGAGTCCCAACCCGCTGGTGCACAGCCTGGTGAGTTTTGAGTGCTAAGGTAAGGCTTCCAGGAAGAAAGGATCCTAGGGACCCCTTTATTAATTTGAAAGCACGTTTGCACAGTAGAGGTCTCAAAGACATGTTTCTTTAAATTCATAAACGTTTATTTTTATCTGTATAAAAGTCCTATTTTTTAATATAGAATTTGGCTATGGCAAAATCAATTTGACCCTTCCCCATTATTCCTTATTTCAGTGGCATTTTCATCATAGTAAACATGTGAATATTTTTGTACAGGTATCTTGGGACTCATTTGCAAGTATTTCTGCTAGCTAGAACCCTGGAAGTGAAATTTAAATTTTTTGACTGATGGGTACAGTCAAGTTGCCTTTCACAGAGGTTAAGCCACTCTTTACTGAAGCTGGAAGGAGACCACGAGCTTTAGTTCTCCCTTACCCCCCNTTCAACACTGTCCCAGTGTCTGACTTTTAGTAGATGCTCAGGAAATATTTGTGGAATGAAGGATATGTTTGCAAATTTGAGCTTCTCACCTGTATTTCGGTCTCAGATTCCTAGTTGCCTAGAGCAGTGATACCTAAACCTAACTGATCATCAGATTCCCCCGGGAGCTTTTTGAAAAACTAAAAGTGAAAAGGGCCAGGTGCAGACCTGTGTGCCGGGTATCTCTCATCTGAATCAGTACAGAATACCTCTAGAAAACCTCTAGACAGCTATGCAAGAAACTAAGAATCTTGAGTGAGCAGTAGAAAGGAGACTTCTTACTGTGTTTGATTTTGTACCATGTAAAATATTTATGGTTTTAAAAATTTAAATAGAGAACAGTTCAGGGCCACAATAAATAAACAGTTCAAAACCCAATAAGGAATGATATTTACTCCAATAAGGAATTAGTTCAGTTTGGTCGCTCAGTTGTGTCCAACTCTTTGCGACCCCATGGACTGCAGCATGCCAGGCTTCCCAGTCCATCAACAACTCCTAGAGCCTGCTCAAACTCATGTCCATCGAGTCAGTGATGCCATCCAACCATATCATCCTCTGTCACCCCTTCTCCTGCCTTCAATCTTTCCCAGCATCAGGGTCTTTTCTAATGAGTCAGTCCTCATCAGGTGGCCAAAGTATTGGAGCTTCATCTTCAGCATCAGTCCTTCCACCGAATTTTCAGGACTGAATAAACATCTCTCATAAATCTGTGTATCTGAATAATTCCCTAGCAAGGCTGGTCACCAGGCAGGTTTGGGAGTTGCTTCCTAGGGAACAGTCCTACCTGTAGGTCCTTCTGTCATCTCAAATGCAAACTCAGGCCTCATCATTTTTTGCCCTAAAACTTACTTTTCCTCCAGGATTCAAAGTTCCTTTCTGCTCTTTCTCTGTGGAAATCTTGTGCACCCTTCCGGGCCCTGCCACTGTCAGCTACAGTGGCCTCCTGGTGGGTGGCAAAGGCATGGCTGTATTGTCACGTGGACACTCACCCGTCCGACTTATTCGTCCACCGTGCCTTCTCTGATGCACGTGACTGGGACAACAGTGTTGGTGCAAAGACTTATCAGTGTGACCCCTTCCCCGGCAGGACCACGCTCTTGCGCACATTCCAGTACCTTTAGCTCATCTCGCAGGCCAGGGCTGCCAGTTCAGGAGGAAGGCAGCGGGAGGCTGGAGAAGCATTTCACGGTTTATCAAGCTAAGGAGAGCTGCCTCCTCCCTTATCCCCAACACTCCTACCAACCTTTTCTGGCCAGTCCTCTCTGCTCCAGCCCGTACTGATCCCACTTGTTTGAATCCTAAAACATTTAAGACTTAATTGTCCCCTGTATGTTGATTTGGTTCTCTGAATAGACTGGAAATTCCTTGAGGGCAAAGACACAGAATCATACTTGGTTAACTTCTTTATCCCAGCTTAGCACTGGGCTGGTTGATAGTCAGTGCACCTTCTTGGCTCACTGACATTCGTTTNATTGTCCCCTGTATGTTGATTTGGTTCTCTGAATAGACTGGAAATTCCTTGAGGGCAAAGACACAGAATCATACTTGGTTAACTTCTTTATCCCAGCTTAGCACTGGGCTGGTTGATAGTCAGTGCACCTTCTTGGCTCACTGACATTCGTTTTTCTTTCCTCCCTTTTATCAGGGCTAGGGGAGTCGGGAGCAGGAATCAGAGATCAAGAGAAATCTCTTGAGAGGTCAGGGTATGGTGATGATTAATAATAATAATAGTTACTCTTTATTAAGCAGCTCCTATCTGAAAGCCTACAGAATGCTAGTGCTTTAAAATCCATCAGATTCTTTATAGTAGTATCTCAGCCTTATAAGAGCACTGGGAGGTAGGTGTTATTATCCCCCGGTACAGAGGTTAAACAGCAGCCTGTCCCCCGTGGAGCCATGATTGGAAGCCTGCTCCGGATCCTGTGTTCCTCGGGAGTGTGGCCAGGAGGAGGGGCAGCGTGGGAGAATGTGGGGTGGGGGACGTAGTGCTGGTGACCCTTGGGGATGAGGTCAGTGACACACATGGGCACCAAGGCCCTACCACCTGGCAGGGAGACAGCAAGACCCTGCCACAAACTTTGCTCCAGGCCTTTTGCGCACAGGCAGGAGAAAAGGCGTAGTTCCTGACCCCTGCCCTCCCCTCAGATTTGCACTAAAACCCTAAAACCCCTTTTCTTTTTTGATTTTTGAAGGCAATTGAGAAATATGAGATGGAGAAGAAGGCTTTAAAAAGAGAGCGAAGTCGCGGCGGCTTGGCAGACAGAGGCAAAACTCCTTTCCTGTAGACTTGATGGTGTTTTTGTGGGGTTTGGATTTTTTTTTAGTGTCTGAAATGTAATTGAGTAGGAATCTGGAGTTTCAGGTGAGAGTATCTCTGGCCTCTTCTGAGAGAGCCTTTAATCTCACTTCTTGGCCTCAGGCAAGGAAGAAGGGACAATGCCATTTCGAGGCGACCTGCTGGCGGACACCTTGTACCAGGTGTTTTCATACGGATCCCCTGTTAAGCTTCCTAGGACCCCCCACCTGTGAGCCAGCTGCTTTCGAACGTGTTTTACACTTGAGGAAAGGCAAGGGAACCACTTTCCGAGAACCGTAAGGCCTGTCCACTGCAGGTCTTAGATTCGCCCCAGACTGACTTTGAAACCCATGTTTTATCTGCTCATCCTGACTGCTTCTCTGAGCTCAAAAGCAGCCTGATCAAATAAGGAGGGGAGTCTTAGCAAGTCAGCAACTCAGGCAAACTAATAGTGCGTATGCCATCTGGCTGCTCAGGATGAATGAAAAATCACAGGTATGATTACCACACAGCCATGGGCAGACCCCGTGGTTACTCACATCCTGTTTTCTTCTTTCATTCTCCTGCAGAAAAGAGCGAAGGAAAATCACAGTATGTTTGCAAGGGCTCACAATTCAGGAATGTCAAATCTTTCATTATCAAAAGGGTAAGGGATCTCTTGCTGGGTGGGTTTCTGCTGGGCCTGAACTACATCTTATTCCCAGGGAAAGGCCCCTTGGCACCTGGATGGTAATTATGTAGGAAAATGGCAGAGTACCTGTTTTAGAAAATCTTAACCAATCTTACGTCCGATTCAATGGACATGAACTTGGGCAAACTCTAGGAGACAGTGAGGGAGACAGGGAGGCCTGGCATCCTGCAGTCCGTGGGATCACAGAGAGTCAGATACAACTTGGTGATTGAACAACACCAATGTATTTTAAGAACTTGAGAGTTTCTCATAACACCTCAAAAAGGTAGAATCAAGAGGATTCCAGAGGTCAGTTGTCCATTTATTTTTAGAACTTAGAGGCTGTTTATCCTTAGAAACAATGAGTTCAGCTTCAGTTCACACAGAGCCACCGTGCCGCAGAGCTCCCGGGGTGCATTCCCACAGCAGTGGGGGTTTTGTGGGTCACTGCAGACACCCCAGGGAGCTGATAGTCAGGAGCAGTCAGAGGACCCGTCCAGCACCTTGCAGCCTGCTGGTGACAAAGCCCACTGCCTCTCACTCAGAGGGGGTCTTGCTCTCGCAGTGGCCTCTCCGGTAGCACTCTGGCTCCGTCTCACAGCCCCTCCAGTTAAGATCCTCCTAAGTGCTGTCGCTTCAGTTGTGTCCGACTCTCTCTGCGACCCCAGTGAGCCTGTAGCCTGCCAGGCTCCTCTGTCCTTGGGATTTCCCAGGCAAGAATACTGTAATCGGTTGTCTTTTCCTCCTCCAGGGGATCTTCCAGGCCCAAGGATCAAACCTGTCTCTTGACTCCTGCATTGGCAGGCCGGTTCTTTACCACTAGTGCCCTCTGGGAGGCAAGATCCTCCTAACCTCCCTCTTTAAACTACCCAGGTCATGTGTATTCAAGCCTTTAAATGCTAGAGAATATGTTACCCTTCTTCACCTTATAGCCTGGAAAATTCCCACACAGCATAGAGCCCAATGGTTGTGGGTCTACATCGAAACTGTCATAGGACCCTTGATGGTGGCCAGGCAGGTCTAAATGTCCTGTCCAGAGCGGCACAGCCAGTACATGGGGGAGCTGACATCTGACTCAGAGTCAGTGCAGTTGGTCACTCAGTTCTCCATTGCCAAGGCCATCGCCCAGTTACCGAGGAACTCAGTCCCTCAGAACGTTTCCAGGAGGAGCCTTGGGTCATGGTTATTGATCTCCTCTTCCTACTTTTTACATTTTTATGGTCATATTTTTGTCCTAAAATGCATCTAATGCTATATGTTAAGTACCGTAGAGCTGGGGTGGTCATATCCTTTGACCCTAATAGTGCCATTTTGAGAAATTGATGCCAAGTAAATAACATCAAAGAGGTGAACCTTATGGTCCCAGTTAGTAATAATACTAATTTTAACTCATCTGTGAGTAATTAAATTATAGCACCTCTTAACAAGATATACTACTTTATGTGATAAATTTGAAGACAGTGAGACAGTGTGAAAAATCTAAGGGGATAAAGCAAGACATAAAAGTGTGTAAGCATATATGTATCATAAAATGATTGAAGTAACACATACCTGTTTGTATACATGTGCTCAAAGCCTGAAAGGAAAATAGAAATAATGTAAATATCTGTTGGATAAGAACTGCTGGGATCACTCACACACTCTCATTTTCTTCAACATTCTCTAAGATTGTTAATATTATCTCCATGATAAAAAGGAGAAGATACTGTGTTGTTTAAAACTGTCAAAATGAGGGACCCCATTTTCATATTCTGTTTTTGTCTTTAGAAAACAGCAGATAAAAATCTCCTGGCAGAGCTGTACCAGTACCCATCCTTTGACGACTCTAGGCCAAACAATCTTCCAAATGGGGTGGATTTCTGTGACTTGGTNTTTAAAACTGTCAAAATGAGGGACCCCATTTTCATATTCTGTTTTTGTCTTTAGAAAACAGCAGATAAAAATCTCCTGGCAGAGCTGTACCAGTACCCATCCTTTGACGACTCTAGGCCAAACAATCTTCCAAATGGGGTGGATTTCTGTGACTTGGTGGGCAACGTGATCCTAGCTGAGAAAAACCCCCTTAGTGGCAAGGTAAGAAGAGAGAGCCCTCTGGGGTGCCCAGCTGCACAGGACACCGCTGTCCCAGTCTTACACCCCAGGGAACTAAGTGGGCTTTAGGGCATAAAGGCTGTCCCTAGTTGTCTTGGCACCTGGACCGGGATGATTTAAGTCAGGAGAAATATTGGCTTGGTGTGAGAGTTAAATGCTTCATCCTTGGAAGAAAAGCTATGGCCAACCTAGACAACATTAAAAAGCAGAGACATTACTTTGCCAACAAAGGTCCGTCTAGTCAAAGCTGTGGTTTTCCATTAGTCATGTATGGATGTGAGAGTTGGACTATAAAGAAAGCTGAGCATCAAAGAATTGACACGTTTGTTGCTGAGGGCCACACAGTTTGCAAGTGACTGAGCTGAGATTAGACCGACGGTGAAACCGACATCCTTTCTCCCAGTGCTCTGGGCTCTGAACCGTGCTGGTCGCGTGGCCTATTAGTGCAGCATTTTGAGGTCACAGCCTTGTAATACATGTCAATTAATGACGCATGTGTTTGTTCTGTTGTCAGTCACTAGGTGGTATATGGGGAACCTTAATTTTTTTCTTAATTAGACAGTAGTTAGAATATTTACTTGCCCCACGGGTGAGTCAGCAGCTTGGAGAGCCGGGTTCCTTAGAAAGGAGAAAAGTAAAAGTGAAAGTCACTCAGTCGTGTCCAACTCTTTGCAACCCCACAGACTCTAAAGTCCATGGAATTCTCCAGGGCAGAATACTGGAGTGGATAGCCATTCCCTGCTCCAGGGGATCTTCCCAACCCAGGGATCGAACCTAGGTCTCCTGCATTGCAGGCAGATTCTTTCCCAGCTGAGCCATAAGGGAAGGAGGAGGAGTATTCTAAGGCCCAGAAGAGCTTATGTGTGTGTTAGACAGTGCTGGCCCCTCAGGAGCTGGAGGATAGTTGTGAACAGGGGTTGACCTGGGAGGAGGCCCAGAAAATTGTCTCAGCCATCTTCCAGCTGTGCCTCAATGCCCCTCACAACTGCACAGCCCCAGGGTCCCCAAAACAGCTATGACCATTGACCTCTCAGCTCCTAACTAGCTACCCCCCAATTGCTGGCACCCAGCTTTTCAACCTCTTCTGTCTGTACTTCTCACTGCTTCAAACCACAGCCGCATCTCGCTCTGTCCTGCCTCCCTCTCCTATCCTTTCTCTGTCTTCTCCTCCTCTTCGTGATTTTCTCCCTGCTGCCCTCTTTCAGGCTGTGTCTCTTCCTCTGTTCCATCTCGCAAGCTGACTTCCTAAAAGCAATGATCTGTTTAGGCCAGTCGCTGCCCATTATGACAGTGGGGTCTGCTGGCTTTCCAGTGCCAGGCTCCAGCATGAACTGTGGTCACTAAGCGGATGGCTGCCTTTCACTGGGTGCTGGTGCCCAGGGAAGGCAGTGGGCACCCTGGGATCAGGTCCTGGACCCCCTGCCTTCTTTAGCAGAGAAGTGAAAGAGCCGCAGGCACTCAAAGCATCACATTCTCTCCAGGGCAGCGTAAAAAAAGATGTTCACTACATGGTTTCTGTGATAACAAGGACCTGGAAGGCAGTACATCTTGGAGATTAGCTGTCTGCGCTCTCATTTATTCTGTAAATAGCAATACAGTAGCCTCTACCTTGAAGTATTATTGTAAAATTAAATAATGTAAGTAAGCACACAACACAGCACTTAGGCATAACTTCTCAAAAAATGATCATTTTTATTATCAATGTTATTAGAAAAGTTTAATGATAGAACAGCAGTACAGTCACTTTTGGTTTATATATCATGGACTACTTTGCCACCCTAATGAATATTTATAAAGAATGTATTTTAACATACTGTGCTATGACATTAAATGACGTTAAATGAAAAACATCAGTATGTAAAACTCTGCGGTACAATGTTACTGTGTCAACACACAGGAATATCTGGGGTGAAACCATTCAGAGATATCACCAGCATTCTCTGAGTGATAAGCTGGTAGTTTTCTTCTTTCTTTATTGCAATATAGTTGATTTACAATGCTGTGTGTTTCAGGTGTGCAAGATTGTAGTTTTTCCTTCTTCCTTTTTCTAAAATTTAAAAGAGGAAGAAAGACATGGAAAATGGGCCACTGTTCCTGTGCCACCTTCTCCCCATCCTTGAACCCTTGACAGGCCTACTGACCCTCTCTGGCACCTGAGCTCTCGTTCCACGTGCTGTGTGGGTGCCCCCAGGATGGTGACTGCTGCGCTAACTAATGTCCCATTTCTCAGGTCCCCTGGGAAATGTTTTCCTTAGGCCTTAATCCCAAGAAAAACTGCATTTCCTGGAATGCTTTTAGTCTTATTTCTGATGCTGGCTCCTGCTTTTCTTTGGCTCCCAGGAAATGCAAGACAGATTTGTGCCCTGCCTTTAAAAGGACCCTCTTAAAAAAAAATAAAATAAAAGGACCCTTTTCCATCCTGCTTGGGGGCCATGCCAAATTCATTTGCCTCCTCAAATCTTCTCCATCCCCTCCCTATGCCCTCAGCAGCCAGCCTTGCCTCTGGCTCAGAGAACCTGGTGGCCACCCCTAGACCATGAGTTCACTCGTTGAACCCTCACAGCGGGTTCTGGAGGTCAGGACTGTCGTCACCATCTCCATTTCCCAGATGAGCGCAGACAGATTCAATACCATTGGTCAGGGCCCTGCAGCCAATTAGTGTTACAGCTGGACGAGAATCCAGGCAGCACCGTGTCAGCCCTCCACCCCTCTGACTGTCCTGCCTCTCCAAGGAGACATGAGGAATGGGAGAGAGGACTAAACTGAGAGCAGAGCTCAGAGCGCTCTTCGCTACCAAGGGTGGCTTGCTTATGCACTCTGCCCGCAGCTTCTGTAGGCTTGAAGGGACTGCCAAGAAGTCTTTCCCTTTGCATCCAGGACACACTCTGTTCCTCCAAATGGTAAGAGAAGAGGCAGCCCTCTAGGGAGTAGTATCTCTGGGGCCAGGCTGCCTGCTTTTTGCTTTTTGCTTTTTTTTTGGCTGCGATATGTGACATGTGGGATTCTTAGTTCCCCAACCAGGGATTGAACCTGCGCCCCCTGTATTGGAAGCACCAGGGAAGTCCTCGGCTGCCTGCTTTTGAGGCCCCCCGTCTGTATAAGAGTTCTTAGGCAAGAATTCTAACGTTTCAATCCTCACTTCCCTCGTATATACATTGGGGATAACAGTTTCATCATTCAGCAGCAACCACAGAGACAGATGGTGAAAAAGTGAGATTAGGAATGAATGGCATGGGCCAGCGCGAGATACATGGCAGCTGTTCCCTCCCTCCTGAGCCTCCCAACCCTCCCCACATCCCGCCCCTCCAGGTAGTCACAGAGCACCGAGCTGAGCTCCCTGTGTTATCCACAGCTCCCCACTGCCTGTTTTACACATGGGAGTGCATATACGTCAGTGCTGCTCCCTCGGTGTGCACCCTCTTCTCCCTGCCCCTCTGTGTCACAAGTCTGTGCTCTACGTCTGTGTCTCCATTCCTGTGCCCTGCAGATAGGTTCATCAAGATCATTTTTCTAGATTCCATGTATACGCATTAATATATGATATTTGTTTTTCTCTTTCTGACTTACTTCACTCTGTATAACAGGCTCTAGGTTTTTTTTTTTCCCTAAGTTGACCCCAAAGTATTTTGACTCCAAAGATGATAGGTGGGGAGGTGGTGTGGTTAATAATAATAACAAGCCATAGAATGTGGGTGGAAAGGAAGGGTTGGAGTGGAGATGATTATGAATCTGGCTGTAGCTCCAGGTAAATTTCAAAGAATAAATAAATAAATAAGCAATAATAACATGAATTGTGTTTCTCTTCCAGTCTTTCTGTTCAGGTCGAGAATTAGAGAAGTTTCTCTCTTCCCCTTCTGTAAGAGCTATATGGCTGGATAGCTTCTGGTGGATCTTCCATGAAAGGTACCAGGTATGTGCAAACCAGGTTGCTTCTCTTCCTTGCTTATTTTTCTGTGGGACAAACCCCAGCTTCTTTTTTTGTTTTTAAACCCCGGCCTCTTTAATATGGGTTCTCAGCCCCTCTGATTCCACAAACCACCCATGGACCGCACCTCATCTGCCGCCCTCATCCTTCCCCACCCATGCCTTCTCCAGACACCTTGGGCTGGAAGCATCGCACCATGCCTGCAGCACCCCTGAGCTTTAGGAACTGGCCCCTGTCACGTGGCTGCTCAAGGGCAGGGCAGAGAGCAAAGTCAGGACCTCCTGGGTCAGAGTTTCGGGTGCTTTTCTCAACACCCTGCCTCTCTGTACATGTTCTATAGGTCCTAAAGCAAATGAGTATAGCATTTAATATATAGTATGAGATTAAATATCTCGCAAATAAGATTCCTAAAAATGAGAGAAACACTTAGTTAAGGTTCTCAGCCCTTGACTGTTTCAACAAGTAATTCTTTTTTTTTTTTTTTTTCAACAAGTAATTCTTATAATTCCTTCTCTATTTGTATTCCTGGTAGCCAAAGAAGGAGGTCCAGAGCAAGCTGTTCGACCGGATAGCCCAGAACTATGCTTTTCTTTTGTTTTGTGAATCCAGGACCCATTATGAAGAGGCTCTCTTAAAAGTGAGCATCAACCACTATTTAGGAAAAACAAATCATATTAGGTCGCCATTCACTGCTCGTTCCAAGTTAATGCCCTTAACATTCTTTCCATAAGAAAGTAATTAGTAGTAAGTTGTGGTATCTTCCTTCATTGCTTCAGTTGAGTCTAGCTCTTTGTAACTCTATGGACTGTAGCCTGCCAGGCTCCTCTGTCCTTGGGATTCTCCAGGCAAGAATAATGGAGGGGACTGACATGCCCTCCTCTAGGGGAATCTTCCCATCCCAGGGATTAAACCCATGTCTCCTGCGTCTTCTGCATTTCAGGCAGATTCTTTACCCACTGAGCCACCTGGAAAGCCTGATAGTTTCATATACTGACTTGTAATGCAGCAGTGAGAGATTTTATTTTCTTGGGCTCTAAAATTACTGCAGATGGTGATTGCAGCCATGAAATTAAAAGATGCTTACTCCTTGGAAGGAAAGCTGTGACCAACCTAGATAGCATATTCAAAAGCAGAGACATTACTTTGCCAACAAAGGTCCATCTAGTCAAGGCTATGGTTTTTCCAGTAGTCATGTATGGATGTGAGAGTTGGACTATAAAGAAAGCTGAGTGCAGAAGAATTGATGCTTTTGAACTGTGTGTTGGAAAAGACTCTTGAGAGTCCCTTGGACTGCGAGGAGATCAAACCAGTCCATTCTAAAGGAGATCAGTCCTGGGTGTTCACTGGAAGGGGTGATGTTGAAGCTGAAACCCCAATACTTTGGCCACCTGATGGGAAGAGCTGACTCATTTGAAAAAACCCTGATGCTGGGAAAGATTGAGGGCAGGAGGAGAAGGGGATGACAGAGGATGAGATGGCTGGATGGCATCACTGACTCAGTGGATATGAGTTTGGGTCAGCTCTGGGAGTTGGTGATGGACAGGGAGGCCTGGCATGCTGCAGTTCATGGGGTCACAAAAAGTCAGACATGACTGAGCGACTGAACTGAACTGAATGCAGCAGTTACAAAAAATAAGGTAGCTTTATATATACTGATTGGGAAGATATAGTGATATATTTTAAGTGAAAACAAATCAACTTATACAACTCCATATTAGAAAAAGTATATATATATATATGTATGTATGTGTGCCTATGAGTGGGAAAAAGTCTGGAAAAATATTTGCCAAACTCATAGCAATGCTCATCTGTAGGGAATGAAAGTGAAAGTTAGTTGCTCAGTCCTATCTGACTGTTTTGGACCCCTTGGACTGTTGCCCACCAAGCTCCTCAGTCCATGGGATTCTCTAGCCAAAAATACCGGGGTGGGTTGCCATTCCCTTCTCCAGGGGATCTTCCTGATCCAGGAAAACTCAGGGAATGATGTTATAAGAAACTTCCTTCTCTATTTTATTTATTTCTATAGCATTTAAGTATGTGATTTCAAAATTATGAATCTACATATGTACTTTTTATATATGTGTGTATGTATATATGTGGGCTTCCCAGGTGGCTCAGTGTTGAAGAATCCACCTGCCAAGCAGAAGACATGGGTTCAGCTCCTGGGTCGGGAAGATCCCCTGGAGAAGAAATGGCAAGTCACTCCAGTATTCTTGCCTGGGTAATCCCATCAACCGAGGAGACTGGTAGACTACAGTCCATGTCGCCACAAAGAGTTGAACACGACTTAGCGACTAAACAACAGCATGTATAAATATATATGTGTGTGTATATTTATATACACTAAAAGGGTTGCTAGAAGAAAACATAAGTGAACATTTATATGATTTGAGGATTTGAGGATAGGGAAGGACTTTCTAAATATGACTCCAGGGGAATAACCATAAAAGACTGATTTAACTACTAATATATAAATTGTTTAAATTACTGCAAAGAGGCAAATGAGAAATTATGCAAAAATACTGTTAGCATATATGCCACACAACATAAAGAAGTCTTACAAATCGGTAGGAAAAATGGACCAAACGACAAAGTACATAAGCCAGAAATTCACTAGGGAAGAAATACAAATGGGGGGGAAGTTCATCTTTGACAACAATCAAAAATATGAATTAAAGCAATAATCATTCATTTCTCCTTTTTACCTGCTAAATTGCATAGATTAAAAAGTGTCAATCCTAAGATTATGAACGATATAGGGATTTCCCTTGGACAGTCTGAGTGGGAAGTGAATTGATACAGATATGCTGAAAGGCATTTATACTGATAAAGCGTCTGCTTAACAAGTCACTTAGGCTGTCTGTGTCTCAGTTTCATCATCCATAAAATGGGGATAATATTAATAATGCCTCTCTCACCAAGTTGTCCTAAGGATTAAATGAGATTGTGTTTGTAAGACATCTGACATCACCCAGCACTTGATGGGCCCCCAGTATGTAATAGCTGCCATGATTACTGTTATTATACCATCTAATGCAAGTCGTAACCTAGTAAATAGTAAAAGCTGCTTTCATTCATGCAGTCAACAAATTTTTAACTGCCGGATACTGAGCTGACTTCATAAATAAGTATAATTACTCTGCATAATTTGTAATGCAATGTCTTAGAAACATGACAGTATCTTGTCATGTTTAAGTAAATTTTAAAATGGCCACTCCCACAATATTATGAGGGTCACTTTTGGAAAAAAAACTCCACAAAAAGTTTATAATAACCTGGGGAAGTATTTATGTTATGATGTTAAATGAATAAAGCCAGATATAAATGTATAATTTGAGCCCAAGCGTAGCTGAAAAGAAACAGCAGTACCACTTGTGCATGTAAAAAAACTCAGTAAGTAAGACTTAATATTATCTCTGAGATGGAGCAAGGTGGGTATGTCAAATGTACTTGTCATCTTTGAGCTGCTCTTTGACCAGGTGGTAGAAAGGGCTGAGCCACAGACCATGTGCAGAGGAACTGGAGGAGAGGAAGGTTGTTGGCCAACACAGCACGATGTTTGAGGTGTGGTCTCCAGGTAGGATAAGGGGTCCACCCAGATATGTGGCAGCTGCAGATGGAAATTGCTCCCCTTGTGGACTTCCCAGGTAGCACTAGTGGTAAAGAACCTGCTTTCCAGTGCAGAAGACGTAAGAGATGTGGATTTGATCCCAGGGGCAGGAAGATCCCCTGGAAGGAGAAGGCAATCCACTCCAGTATTGTTGCCTGGAGAATCCCATGGACAGAGGAGCCTGGCAGGCTACAGTCCACGGGGTCGCAGAGAGTCAGGCACAACTGAAGCAACTGAGCACGAACGCTAAGCATGTGATCAGGAAGGTAGCTCAGCGCCAGGTAGAGCGTTTTATCACAGGTCTGTTCTGAAGTCAGGGGCTCTTTGCTGGGTGTGGAAATGTCCAGAACGTTGCCCGGGCTCCTTTTGCCCCCTAGAGGTTGCCATCGCTTCTGAGCAAAGCCCTGTACACGAGCTTCTGCTGCTGCTTCCCTCAGTCCTGGTTCAACACGCACGAGTTCAAGTCTGACATCTGCAACACGATGAGCCTGTGGATTTCAGGTGAGAGGGGGCTGCTTTCTCCTGGGAAAGCCATTCCAGATACACGTCTTCCCCCAGAGCCCAGGTAGGTTCCTGTTTGCCATCACACCTCCTCATTGAGGCAGCTGTCCTTTTCTCTCCTTGACAAGCAGGAAAGTATCCCAAGGAGTACCCATGAGCCTGCTTCCTCAAGTGGTCTGAGCTAGTCCTTGTCCCCGTTTGTCCCTGGCTGCATCTGCAGGGAGCAGGTTTCAGTAGGCCTGCCTGGTAACCATGTGCTGTAGGTGGTGGGCCCAGGACCCCCTGCCGTGTGCTGGCCAGATGGTCCTACCTTCCACCCCCAGCGTGACCCCACGTGGCCCAGGGTTGTCTCTCCCTGCAGCACACCACAGTGCCAGTTTGATGTTTGCTTTTCAACTATTTTTCAGTCTCCTTCCTCACTCGCCCTATCTCAACCCAAATATCTTCTGAAGTCATTGAAAGCTGAGAAGTCCCCTGTGGACTGAGTGCTGTGCTAAGTAAGCACTTTTTACATTTCCTCCTATGTTGAGGATCACTTCCATGTCAAGAGATGTGGTCAAACTCACAGATCTCAGCATACAGTTGTATTTGTAGCTGAGAATTACTATTGCAATGGAGTGGATACATAACCAGATCCTAAGGGGACAGACAGGCAGAGTTTGAAGGAATTCACGTGCAGGCTTCCTCCTCCCATTGATGCAGAGCCCCTCATCCCAATGCAATGAACATGCAGCCACACGTGGTTCTGCCCAGATGCCCGTTAGAGAAACGGTGCCCAAGGTTTTTACTGGGGACTGCTCATGTAGGCACCTCTGTCTAACATGTATCAAAATTCCAGGGAAGCAGATGGTTAGCATCAGCTGCATTGTTTTATAAGCAGTCTAGGCCCCCTGAGTCATTTGTGTCAGGGAAGAAAATTTCCCCCAGCTTTACTGAGATAAAATTGACATACGACATTGTGGAGGTCTAAGGTGTACAGTGTGAAGATTTGATGCACGCATATGTTGTGAAGTTTTTACCACAAGCAAATTAGTTAACACATCCTTCACCTCACATAATTCCCAGTCCTTTTAACACATGCAGCATTGAGAGCAGGCGTTCAGACCCAGGCGCCCCCACCGTGAAGCTAAGTCTTTGACCACTACACCGTCTCACCTCCCCTTCTGACTCTATCCTTTCTGTTCTTCCTTCCTATTCCCTTTTTTGTCCAAGGCTATGCCTCCTCCCCCAGTTGACCCCTAGTAATAAGCCTCCTGCCCACTTACTTTGTCCAGTGGAGATAGGAGCTTATTATAAGGGCTTGAATTTTTTCAAGTAATCTTTGGACTTTTCCTTCCTACATCAAAGAACTGAAGGAGATAGTGGAATTTCTGTACTGTCTGAGGATTCAGACTCCAAGAAATCAAGACTCTGAAACACATGGTTTCCTTAAAAGAAAGGTATCAGCCCCCTAAGCATCACCATTCGACATTTCAGGCAAAGCCATTTCTGGTACAGAACCAAGTATAATAATATGTTGAACAAAGCTTTACTAAGAGCCTGTTTATCATGTCCCAGATCCAATACTAAGCCCTGAAGGGGCAGAGATGAACCAGACCCAGCCCCTGCCTTCAGGGAGTTCCAGCAAGAGCAGAGGAGACAGACAGGAACAACAGTGACGGTGCCTTCACACCTACACAGCACGTGGCGGGTTCACACGGCTGTGGTGTGATCTGACCCTCACACCATTGGGAGGGCAGGGTTGGCCTCACACCGCCATTCTCCAAATGAAGAAACCAGTCTCACAGAGAAGAGGTGGCTCGTGCCAGACTACAAGGCCAGCATGGGGGAGGGCTCGTGCTGGAAGCCCAGCCCCCCCAGGACCAGCAGGGGCATCAGGGGCCTTGCTCTTCCCTTCCCTGCCTCCCTTCCTCTTCTGCAGCACTTTTCATGGCCACTCTTAACTCCTCCTCAGGTATATATCCTTGCCCACACAGCTATAACAGCTGGGACTACTCAAAACTGGATCCAGAGAGGTTCCGGAGAGAAGAATTAATGTTCCAGAGAAGAAGACTGCTGAAGGGTAAGGTGCCAGCTAGGGACTACCATCCCCAGTGCCCGCTGCCACATCCAGCTGCCACCTGGTCCAGCCAGTTCCTGTGCTGTGCTAAGTCGCTTCAGTTGGGTCCAGCTCTATGCGACCCTATGGACTATAGCCCCCCAGGCTCCTCTGTCCATGGGATTCTCCAGGCAAGACTACTGGAGTGGATTGCCATTCCCTTCTCCAAGGGATCTTCCTGACCCAGGGATCAAAGCGTTGTCTCTTACGTCTAACCTGCATTGGCAGGCAGGTTCTTTACAACTAGTGCCACCTGGGAAGCTCCTGGTCTGAGCAGGGAGGGACCTTAATACTGAAATCCTCTGTCTTGGTTCTCTCTCAAGGCTANATTCCCTTCTCCAAGGGATCTTCCTGACCCAGGGATCAAAGCGTTGTCTCTTACGTCTAACCTGCATTGGCAGGCAGGTTCTTTACAACTAGTGCCACCTGGGAAGCTCCTGGTCTGAGCAGGGAGGGACCTTAATACTGAAATCCTCTGTCTTGGTTCTCTCTCAAGGCTAGCTCTCATGTACCCTAGACTAGCCTCCAGCAGACATCATGGACACCCAGGAATTTCAAAGTAAAAAGAAAAACAAATCTCACCTGGAAATTGTCTTCACATTTAATGACATTTCAGTGAATATTAAATTTAGCATCGTAAGAATTTGATAGGTTGTTACTCTTTTAAGTGTTTAGTTCAAGATTTACTCATTTCAATTTTGCAAGGTTCTAAGTTTTTTGTCTCTTAAAGCTAATGCTTTTTGTTTTCTTCTTGTGAGTTGAGTGCTTGCTTGCCCTGTTTACCCTCTGCAGACATTATTTCCTTTAATTGGCTCATCAGCCCTTTGAAGTAGTTAGTATTCACACCTTTTCACAGGATCAAGCATGTTAGGTAATTTGCCCGAGGTCACTCAGCAGGTAGAGTCAGGCTCTGGATTGCCTGATGCCAGTCCTCTTGCTGTTGCTGTAGCCTCCAGGGCTTCCCTGATGGCTCAGAAAGAATCTACCTGCAATGAGGGAGACCAGGATTCGATCCCTGGGCGGGGAAGATCCCTGGAGAAGGGAATGGCTACCCACTCCAGTATTCTTGCCTGGAGAATCCCATGGACAGTGGAGCCTGGCGGGCTACAGTCCATGAGGTCACAGGAGTCGGACCTGACTGAGTGACTGTTTCACTTTCAAGGCCTCCAGGGAGGGGCTGTCTCAGAGCTCCTTCTCTGGTGTCACCCTCAAGACAAGAAGGAACTGACCATCTACTTTCTTTCCTCTTCCCTAGGAAGAGACATGTCTTTCCTCACTGCTAGGAGGTACTCCGTCTGGAAAGCCACTCACAACAGGAGGACCTGCTGCCATCACGTAAGTGTGAGGCCCACACCCAGACCTTTGGAGCCCCCTACGCTTCAGTGACCTGGAGAAGAAAATGGCAGCCCACTCCAGTATTCTTGCCTGGAGAACCCCATGGACGGAGGAGCTTGGAGGGCTGCAGTCCACGGGTCTCAAAGAGTCGGACACGACTGAGCGACTCCACTTTTCACAAGCTTCAGTGACTTCTGGTTGGCTGCACATCTCTGCACTCCTTGCCCCGTCATCGCAGGGAGGGGCCCTGGACCTGGGGCCTCAGGTCTGCAGGGATGAGTGGGGGCGCTCAAGGGCAGCCGGAAGTGCCGGGATTGGGAGGAGAGAGGAAAGGAAGCCATCTTCCAGTGTTGGCTGCAGCACAGGTGTCTTTGTATCTTCTCCTCCCCTGTGAGCCTCATCTCATTCCTTAGCCTGGACATCCTCCCGACACCTCCTTGCTCCTCTCCTCCTGGCTCCTCTTCCCTCCTGTGTAGCGCCGGGCACTACCACCCCTCTGCCTTCCACTTCCAACACCCCAGTTTGAGCTCCCTTCGCCACTGCAGGAGGCTCCCATCTGCCTCAGGCTCTCATACCCCTTCAAGTTTTTGGAAACACAAATCTAATTGCATTATCCTGTCCCCATCAACCCTAAACACGGTCCTCTCTCTCAGCCTTCCAGGCCTCAGAAGGGGCAGGGGTTTGATCCCTGGTCAGGGAACTAAGATCCTGCATGCCTGCCACAGGGCCTCACCAGAAAAATAGAAAAAAACGAAGCAGCAGTCAGTAGGAAGGCCCCCGCCTGCCTGCCCCGAGACCACCTGCCCCCATCTGTACCCTCGCAGTCTGCTGTCTAGGAGGAAGGGCCCTCACCCTTGTGCTTGGACCTCACCGCTCAGCTTCCACTCCTGCACTTGGCACCGTCTTTTTTGCGGCATCGTTCCCCCCTCAGCCCTCCACCCCTCTCGCTGCAGTCTGTTGGTTCACGCCCATCGTTGGACAGTCCTCTAGCATCTGTTGCCTTTACAGAGAAAACCCACTTTGTCTCTGGGCCCCGTTTCTTGCTGCCTGTCCCCAGAATTTCCTGAAAGACTCATCTGCCCCCACGTCTCTTCCTCAGCCACCCCGTGGTNTCCAGTTGGCTCACCAGCTGTCACCTTTACCTGGAATGTGCTTCCCTCAGGGTTCCTGAGGGAGAGGGCTGGCTCCTTCTTGCCCTTCAGATTCCAACTTTCTGTCATTTCCTTAGCGGTGTCCCTGGCCCCCCAGTCAGTCTCTGTTAGCGTATTGCCCATGATTCTCCATACAGGACATACCATGCTCCCTGCTATTCTTTTTTTTTCTTGACTGCATGACACGTGTGATTCCTAGTTCCCCGGTAGGGATCGAACGTGCACCTCCTGCATTGCAAATGCAGAGTCTTAACCACTGGACTGCCAGGGAAGCCCCCTGCTATTCTTCCTGCAGGATTTATATGTTGTTCAGTATCTGTCTTCCCCTATTAGAATATAAACTCTATGAGAACAGGACCTCTTTTCCTTTATCCCTCTTCTATCTCAAGCTCCTGCAATAGACTGAGCACAAAGATACTCAACAATTATCTCTTGACTTTACAGAGGAGGTCATCATGTCAATTCTTCACCCTCTGCTTAGCATATAATGCGCTTAGTCATTCAGTTGTGTCTGACTCTTTGCGACCCCATGGACTGTAGCCCGCTAGACTCCTCTGTTCATGGGGATTCTCCAGGCAAGGATACTGGCGTGGATTGCCATGCCCTCCTCCAGGGACTCTTCCCAACCCAGGGGTCAAACCAGGTGTCTCACTGCTCTGTAAATGTCAGGAGGCTTCCCAGGTGGCTCAGTGGTAAAGAATCTGCCTGCCAATGTGGGAGACACAGGAGACTCAGGTTCAGTCCCTGAGTTGGAAAGATCCCCTGGAGTAGGAAATGACAACCCACGCCAGTATTCTAGCCTGCGAAAGTCCATGCACAGAGGAGCCCGGCAGGCTACAGTCCATGGGGTCGCAAAAAGTCACAAAGAGTACAACTGCGCGTGCACACACGGTATAAATATCAGCCTCCGGAAGTACAGGCAGAACAGGCACTGTGGAGGGACAGCTGTCACTCCCAGACCGAGAACAAAATATTTCCCAGTGTTTTTGCACTGCCTGTCACAACTGTGTCAAGCAAATGTATTTTCTTTGTACTGGAATACGTAAAATCTTCCGACAGTTATTTCAGAAACCCAGCTGAGAGAGTCCATTTTCTGCCCCAGAAATAGAAATAATCAAAAGCTTTCCAACCTGAAAAGCAGCTGAAGTTTTACTGGGCAAACCAGAATGGAGGGAGTCATTGAATTCCACGGTGGGGACAGAGCTTCTCTCTTGTTTTTAGCAGACACACTTTCCCATCTGCTTGGGGAGATAGTTGGCTGTGTTCAAAATGTGCTTTTCAGTGGTAGCAATCTGTCTGGGAGTCCACAGTTGAAGAGACGAGCGGCAGGTTTTAAGTCTTACTCTTACCTTATTCCAGCTTCATGTTGCGAATTTGCAGAGTGGGAGTTAAAAAGCATCTAACTATGTATCTGGCTTCCCCTGTGAGGTTCAGCTATAAGTAAGGGCTCCTCCCTATTAGAGACTGAGTCACTTGTTCACTTAATAAATATGGGAGAATAGTCAAATAAGACCTTTATAAGGAGGAGTCATCATCGTAGTTCTTATTTGCAAACAACAGAAGCTAATCCAGCTGCTTTAAACAGGAAGAATATAATAAAGAGTATTAGTGGTACTAGTATTAGTGGAATAATAGTAATATAATTCGTATTCAGTTCAGTTCAATCACTCANCACTTAATAAATATGGGAGAATAGTCAAATAAGACCTTTATAAGGAGGAGTCATCATCGTAGTTCTTATTTGCAAACAACAGAAGCTAATCCAGCTGCTTTAAACAGGAAGAATATAATAAAGAGTATTAGTGGTACTAGTATTAGTGGAATAATAGTAATATAATTCGTATTCAGTTCAGTTCAATCACTCAGTTGTGTCCGACTCTTTGCGACCCCATGAATCGCAACACACCAGTCCTCCCTATCCATCACCAACTCCCGGAGTTTACCCAAACTCATGTCCATCCAGCCATCTCATCCTATGTCATCCCCTTCCTTCCAGTCCCATAATTAGTATTAGTGCTATAATAAAGAGTATTAGTGGTACATGGTTCCTCAGGATGAGCCAGGGCATTAGTTTCAGAGGCCATGCCACCAAGAATGTTGTGCACTGACCTATAGTAGTGGGGACTAATGCTCAGAACTCCACTCTTCTTCCTTGAAAAGCTGGTTGCTCCTGTTACAGTCTTTCCAGAAGCTAAAGTCTGCTTGGTTCCTCACTTGCTCACGTTGCCCATTTCCATCTTAAATTCTCAGGCAGGTTCATTGCATCTGAGGGCGAGAGCCTAGGTAAAATGTCTGCGCTCGGCCACAGAAGAAGCTGGGAGAGTAGCCGAAGTCTTTCACTTACTTTGGGGCCTGGGTCTTATGTACATGGAGAAAAAAAAAATGAAAGTGTTAGTGACTCAGTTGTGTCCAGTTAACTCTTTGCAACCCCATGGACAGTAGCCCGCCAGGCTCCTCTGCCCATGGAATTCTCAGGCAAGAATCCTGGAGTGGGTTGCATTCCCTTCTCCAGGAAATCATCCAACCCAGGGATCAAAGCCAGGTCTCCCTGACTGAGGCATAGTCTTTACAGTCTGAGCCACCAGGGAAGCTCATGGAGTACATGGAGAACATGTGACAAATAACGCCTCCAGGCTGTGCCGTATGAGTTGAGAGCCAGGGGACGAGAAGGAGTCAGCCATTAGAAAAGGGAATGAAAGAGCCTTCCAGGAAATGAGAACAGCATGTGCAAAGGCCCTGAAGCAAAAGGGGGGAGTTGATACATTCAGGGAACAGGGAGAAGGCCAGTGGTCCTGTAGCCCAGTGTGAGTATGGCAGAGGGACAGGGACTGATCCTAGAAAAGCAGCAGGGGCTATATCCTGCAATGTTGGCTCGGCCACAGTACCGCGTATGGATATAACTTCAGTGCTACAGGAATGCGCTGAAATAGGGGAGTGACATCTGATTTCTATTTTGAAAAGATCACACTGTCTCCTGAAGATGGAGAGTATAACGAAGGGAGGAGACAGGACACCAGTTAGGAGGCTTTTGTAGTTGTCTAAGGGCTTCCCTTGTGGCTCTGCTGGCAAAGAATCCGCCTGCAATGTGGGAGACCTGGGTTCGATCCCTGGGTTGGGAAGATCCCCTGGAGACGGGAAAGGCTACCCACTCTAGTATTCTGGCCTGGAGAATTCCATGGACTAGTCCGTGGGGTCGCAAAGAGTCAGACACAACTGAGCGACTTTCAGGGAAGAGGCAGTGACAGCAGGAGGCAAGAAGCAGAGAGGCCTAGAGTGTGTTTTGGGGATATTGATCTTTCAGGACATGCTAATGGATGGCTTTGGGAGTGGGGTGGATAAGAAGGAAAGGGAGGAGTCAAGGATGTGTTCCAGTGTGTGGCTTAAGCAGCTGAACAGGGTATGGGGTTTGTGAGATGGGAAGTGTAGGGTCTGGGGTAGGAGATTATCAAGAATTCAGTTTTGAACTTGTTAACTTTAAGATGCCTGTGAGAGGTGCAAGAGGAGATGTCACACGGGTAGTGAAACATCCTAGGCTAGACTGAAGGAGAGGCCAGGGTTACAGAAAAAAACAATTTCTACCCAAGTTTTACATATTTGTGACAAAATATGGAGACTACGAGTGCGTGACCACTGTGGAGCCGTAGGCCCAGGCGGGAAGACATACTAGGCTTGGTTCAGAAGAGCTAAATTTTCGTCTAGGTGAGGCCACCTATCAGGTAGATCGCTTTATCAGTTCTAGAGCAAATCTGAGCCTTTGTGTTCTTGTTTATGAAGTGGGCATCATGGCTGGTATTTTTAAAATTAATTTTATTTTTGGCTGGATTGGGTTTTTGTTGCTCACAGGCTTTCTCTAATTGCTGCGAACTGGAACTCCTCTTGTTGTGGAGCACAGGCTCTGGGCTCAAGGGCTTCAGTAGCTGTGGCTCCCAGGCTCTCGAGCACAGGTTTAATAGTTGTGGCACACGGGTGTAGTTGCTCTGCAGCATGTGGGTCCTTCCTGGACCAGGGATCGAACCCATGTCCCTTGCATTGGCAGGCAGATTCTTAACCACTGGACCACCAGGGAAGCCCATGAGTGGTACTAATTCTTAAAGATTCAATCCGGGGAGAGGTGCTGTCCCATAAATTGTTGTCTAGCCACGTCCTGTCAGAATGTTTTCTCATTTTAACCAGAATTTCCTCAAGTTCCAGAGCAGAGGTACATAAGGGCCATTTAACAATAGTGACCCAAATTCCTGACGCCCATTCCTGTACCTGCTGATAGCAGATCTGACAAGTGCATCTCTCGCAGTCGTTTCTGGGTATCCCCAGATTGAGTGCCAACAGTGGCTCAAAAGCTGGTCTCCCTGCTGCTCTGTTCCATCACAGCTAAGCCTTCAGTGTGCAGAATCTGAGCGGCAGGGTGACGGAGCGGAACGGCCCCTTCTCCACTGTGCTGTGGTGGGAAGGGGGTCCCAGAGGGGTCTTAATTTACGCCCCCATCCCAACAACAGTGCCTCACATGCTCAGCGAGGGGGTTGCTGATCAGAACACATGAGAGTGGATGGGAAGATAATTTGGAGAGTCCACCATGCGCAAATTTTCTTTGTGTGTATCCTGTCCTAGCGTTTATAGCATCCCTGCATGGTAGGTCATTATTATCTTTATCTAACAAAAGGAGAAATAGACTGAAACTGGTGAAAACTTGCCCCAGGCCACATGACTAACTTCAGCTGACATAGAAAGCTATTAATCTGAGCTGTTTCTGCATCATCCTACTGCCTCTCCAACAAGTGCGAAGGTCCAGTGACTTCAACCAAGTCCTCCTCCCTGTGACTGTTGTCTGCTCCATGACAGAGCTCTCTGAAGCCTGTAATCAATGAGTGTGAAGCTTCACTGAGCTCTGGGAGTGTCTTTTCTCTAACAAATCCAAGTAACCACTTCGACACTGTAAAACGCAGCTGCTGTTGGACAGCCAGCTGCATGGTGGATGGGAAGTCCTTTCAGCTTTCTTCTTCCCATTCAAATATCATATTTATGTAAAAGCAAAGTGATGATTGTTGAGGCTGGAGGGCTGTTTGTCTGCCACTTGGTGGGCCATCTGTTTAAGACTGCCAAACTCCTACACATCTTTAAAGACAGAATGAAAATGTCTTCTCTCCTTGGAAGCCCTCCAGCTCTGCCCCAAACAGAATCGAGCGTTCCCAGTGGGGCTTCCCAGAATACTCTGCTGGTACTGCTTGTGACAGATTATCAGCTGTTTCCCAATATTTGTTGTTTCCTCCCCCTGTAGAAAAGAGAGAGACTTCCTGGGTGGTCCAGTGGCTAAAACTGCATTCCTAATGCAAGGGAGCTGAGTTTCGATCCCTGATCAGGAAACTAGATCCCACATGCAGGAACTAACGATCCCTCATGCTGCAGCTAAGAACAGGTGCAGTCAAATACAAAAGACACATAACATAATTTTTTAAAAAGAGAGAGAACCTGTAAAGAAAAGGTTACATTTCCTTGCCTTCCTTCCATCCATGTGTAGCCATGTGACTAAGATCCAGTTAATGAGATATAAACAGATGTGCCATGTGGCAGTTTCTGGGAGTCTTCCTAGAAAAAAAGGAAGATTCCTTCATCTCTTTGTCCTTTTTTCTGTTCTGCTGCTTGGAATGTGAATGTGATGAGTGGAGCTCTAGTCATCTTGGACCCTAAGAATGAAGGTCCTATCTTAGGAAAAGTGGAACAGAGCTAGAAGAAGTCAGAATCCCTAAGATTTATCACAGGAGAAATAATGTATAAACCCTGAATTGCCTACCTTCAGACTGTTATATAGGAGAGACATTGCTACCTAGTTTGAATCACTATTAATTTCAAGTCACTGTCACTCATGTGCAAACCTAATCCCAAGTTATATTACCTCTGTAACAAATATGTGGTACTTTCCAATTACCTTAGCGTAATTGTGGTTTCCTATTATCATCCCTGCTAGACTTGTAGCTCCTCTCAGCAGGAACTAGGTTTCAGGTTTGGCTCAGTGCCAGACACGTTAGCAGTTGCTCAATGAAATGCCTCCTGAAGGAGGTGTGGTGAGTGACTGCGTAAACAACTGTGCCGTGTCTGCAGAGAGCACTTAGACCATGAGCGACAACCGCGCTTTGCATTCATTGGCTGACTCAATCCCCTTAAGAACCCCGTGAGGAAACCGAGGCGATCAAGACACTCACTGACTTTCCCAAGATCACAGGCCGTTGTGACAGGGCAGAGACTAGAACCCCAGTTTGCCTCCGGCCCCAGCTCACGTGTTTTCTACATCTCTTTCCCCCATGCTCCCAGGATGCAGGGCTGAGTTGTTGAGCTGTGCCTGAAAGGCCTCCCTTGCGTACCTTTGCTGAGAACAATGAAAGATACCTAAGAAATTGCATGTATACTTTTTGTATTCCTCTCACTACCAGTTTTACTGAATTTGTTCTTCTGTGATTTTTGTGTGTGTTTTTTCTCTCCTGGAGTCTGCTGGTGTGAATTCAACCAATGAGAGAGCCAGTTTTGTCCAGAAAAATTCAGTGGATGGCCCAAAAGGTATATTAACCACCCAGAGGGGAAATGTAGTCTTTTGATTTAGTTATTACCTTCAAAACCCTAGTTTCTTGTTGTTTTTTTAAAAACCTAATCTGCTGTCCTCATTTACATTTATGGTTCTAGCCTTGGGTCTTGGAAGTAGGTAACATCTTATGGGAAGACATAATTGTCTTTTCAGTTCGGTTATCACTAATTAAGTTCCACTTTTGTGAGAATGAGTTCAGCACAGTGTTGATATCTGTGGGGAAGAGAGATTGACAGCATTGGAAAAAGAAACCTAAGAGATGATTACTGCTCCTCTTCCCCATCAGAAAACAGAATTTATCGAGTTAGAAACCTATTTGTGCCTGGGTGTTAATTTATTGAGTGGGCCAAAAAGTTCATTTGGGTTTTTCTGTAAGATAGTGTAGAAAAATCTAAGTGAACCTTTTGGCCAACCCAACACAAAGGTGACTAAGTGACTACATAGGTCACTGCCATTAAAAGAAACTTCATATTCTCAGTTCTAGAAATGAGAGGNTGAGAACAATGAAAGATACCTAAGAAATTGCATGTATACTTTTTGTATTCCTCTCACTACCAGTTTTACTAAATTTCTTCTTTTGTGATTTTTGTGTGTGTTTTTTCTCTCCTGGAGTCTGCTGGTATGAATTCAACCAATGAGAGAGCCAGTTCTGCCCAGAAAAATTCAGTGGATGGCCCAAAAGGTACATTAACCACCCAAAGGGGAAATGTAGTCTTTTGATTTAGTTATTACCTTCAAAACCCTAGTTTCTTGTTGTTTTTTTAAAAACCTAATCTGCTGTCCTCAGTTACATTTATGGTTCTAGCCTTGGGTCTTGGAAGTAGGTAACATCTTATGGGAAGACATAATTGTCTTTTCAGTTCGGTTATCACTAATTAAGTTCCACTTTTGTGAGAATGAGTTCAGCACAGTGTTGATATCTGTGGNTGTGCATGAGGTCACAAAAAGTCAGACACAACTGAGCGACTGAACTGAACTGAACTGTGAGAGTTAGATAAAGAAGGTGATTCAGATATGGCCTCTGGTTCATGCGGGAGATGTAAACAACTTCGGTCATTAGTTTGGATGCCAAATAGACAAATACAGAACCTAAGAAAACTGTGTTAGAACATAAACTCTTAAGTATCATTCTAGATTATTTCACATGTCATCAGTACTTGAAAAGTTAAGCAATCTTTTTTCTTAATGGAGAAAGGGAGGTACAAAGAGGTATGTAAATTATATCTCAGTAAAACCATTTAAAAAACCCTCAAACTTGGGGACCACTCGTTGAGAGGTATAGAGGGGGTTAAAAATAGAGGTAAATATTTGTGGGAGACTTTGAAAGTCCCCCACATCTACATATNCTTGAAAAGTTAAGCAATCTTTTTTCTTAATGGAGAAAGGGAGGTACAAAGAGGTATGTAAATTATATCTCAGTAAAACCATTTAAAAAACCCTCAAACTTGGGGACCACTCGTTGAGAGGTATAGAGGGGGTTAAAAATAGAGGTAAATATTTGTGGGAGACTTTGCAAGTCCCCCACATCTACATATATATTCAATTCATGTAGACTGATGAGTCAAAGAGGAAGAATTAAAGGAAATTAGAAAATATTTTGAACTGAATAGAAATGAAACCCCTTTTTCTAATATGAAAAATGTTATGGAGTTTCTTCTGAACACTAAGCAGTCCACAGCTGTTTTAGATATAGTGATTTTATTTTTTTCTGTTTGAGTTATTTGTACTTTGTAACTATTATAAATAATGCTGCTGTGAACATTCATATGCAAATGTTTTGTGTAGATATATGTTTTCATTTCTCTTGGGTATATGAATACCAAGGGTGGAATTGCTGGGTCGTATGTTTAACATTTTGAGGAACTGCCATACAGCATTCCAAAGTGATCATCATACATATTTTAAAGAATGTAAGAGGAGAAAAATACAGTATTATATTTACTATATACAACCAGATAGGTTTACAATATATATTATATATTTATTATTTATATTCTATATTACTGTATGTATTGTACTTAGGCTAGATAATCAGGTATTTACAGTTTCTGTTGCTTTTCCTTCATTTCTGAAGTTCCAGGTTTCCCTCTGGAATCATTTTCCTTCTTACATCCCCTCCCCCCACCAAAAAAAAAATCCTCCATTTAAAATAGGCCTGCTGGCAATTAGTTCTCTTGGTTTGCTTTCTTCTGATAATGTCTTTATCTCACCTTCATTTTTGAAGGATATTTTTTCTGGATATAGAATTCTGTGTTGACAGTTCTTTTCTTTCTGTACTTTTCAATGTTGTTCCACTGCCTCTGGTCTCAATGGTCTGATAAGAAATCCACAGTCATTTAAATTCTTGTTTCCTTTTCTCTTCCTAGCTGACAACTCTGTTGATCATTTTTTGCTAATATTGTACTGACAGAACATACCTATCGGACTCCAGCTTTGAGGAGACCCACAAGACAAGTCAAGAGGATATCAGCAGCAAGAGAACTTGAGAATATGCTTCCTAAGCAGGTGAGCACGTGATTGCAAGTTTCGTAGTAGAGATGGCTTAAAAGGTGCTAGGAGTTCTGGCTAGAAAATTTAGGTCTGTGAAAATGGCAGAGTGAAAACTGGGGCGTTTCTGATTGTAGAGTCGGTTAATACAGTAAGGAAGTCTCCTGCAGATAATTACCGACTGAAGCGGGCACGAGTTTGAGTGAGCATTTAGCCTGGATTTCTCCAGATTTAAATTATTTGCTTAAAACTCAGGAGCCGGGGTGTAATGGAAAGAGAACCCTGGGCCTCCGTTTCCTACTCTATAAAACGTGGACAATAATTCCTAGGTCCTGATGGTCTTATGAGGTTTATCTGAGGTAGTGATGATAATTAACACGTAATAAACCCTTTCTATATGTCAGGCATTATACTAAACCTGTGGAGAAGGAAATGGCAACCCACTCCAGTATTCTTGCTTGGAGAATCTCATGGACAGAAGTGCCTGGCAAGCTACTGTCCATGGGGTTGCAGGAGTCGGACACGACTTAGCAACTACACCGCCGCCACCACCATACTAAACCTGTGCATACAATATATTTTATTTTACTGTCACAATCCTTTGAAACAATTACTCCTGCTATTCTTTAGTTTATTAGTGAGGAAACTGATGCTCAGAGCATGCTAAAACAAAGACCCAGCATAGCCAAATAAGTGTGCATGTGTGTGAAGTTGCTTCTGACCCTATGGACTGTAGTCCACCAGGCTCCTCTGTCCATGGAATTCTCCAGGCATGATTACTGGAATATTGGGTTGCTATTTCATAATGGCACAGACTGGCCCTCACTGAGAGATGGGGCTTTAGGAATTATGGGACTAAATGATCTATGAGCTCCCTTCTGACTCCCAAGTTTCTGTGATCCCAGTAGGCTCTTGCTAAAGAGTAGTGGTTCACAACCGGGGGCAGTTTTGCCCCCCAGGAGACATTTGGCCATGTCTGGAGGCATTTCTGGTTGTCACAACTGGGTTGTGTGGGCAGAGTACTACTAGTATCTATTCTGTGGAGACCAAGGATGCCACTCAGCCTTCTGTAGTGCCCAGGAGAGTCTCCCACACAGAGGATTATCTGGCCCCAAATGGCTAAGTGCCAAGGTGGAGAGAGCCTGCTATAGATAAAGGAAATCTCATTAAGCAATGAAAATGAATAGGATTAGGGACTTCCCTGGTGGTCCAGTGGCTAAGACTTCACCCTCCAAATGTGGGGAGTGGGGAGGAACCCAGGTCTGGTCCCTGTTTGGGGAACTAGATTCTAAGTGCTGCAGCTAAAGATCCCACATGCGACAGCTAAAAAAGATCCCATATGCTGCAACTAAACTAAAAGAACTTGCCGCAACTAAGACTTGGTGCAGCCAAATAAATATTTAGTAAATAAATACATGTGTTTTTTTAATTAAAAAATAAAGTAAAATAAAACAAAGTAAATAGGATTAGAGAATAATGTGGTTAGGTACTGCTACAGCATTTATTCATGAGACAGAATTTTTGTCTGGTTAAATTATAACCACTTCTTCAAAATAAAACTTGTTTAAAAAATAGAAAAAGTAGTACACAATCACTACAGACATTTTGGAGAAAAGGCAGAGGAATATAAGGAAAGAAAACAAATCACTGTCAGCCCCTGCCTGTTCTCTTTCCTGATCTCTGTTCAGCATCTGAAACACAGAACATCCCAAACAGACCTCTTGATTGATCTACTCTGTCAACCTTCTTCCCCAGACTTTCCCAGCTGGACAACTGGCACCTAACCCTTTAGAGTCATCCTTGACTCCCCTCTTTCTCACACCTACTTTGACTCCATTAATGAATCCTGCCAATTCTGCTTTTACAGTATAATCACAAATTCCATCACTTCTCGCCTCCCTCCCAACTACCCAGCCCCAGCCCTGGCACTAACCCAACCACTGTAGAGGCCTCCTAAGTGCTCTTCTTGTCTCCATGCTCACCCACTGCAGTCATTTCTCCACACATCAGGTAAAAGCATCTTTAGAAAAGAATTAATCAGATCATGTTATAACCCAGCTCAAAACCTTCCCCGTGGCTTCAGTCACACTTAGAAAATTCTAGCTCCTTTCCATGGCCCGGAGACCCTACTCCTTCTTCAGCATCATCATTTGTTCTCTTTTTNAGGATAGTCACACCAAATCAATAATGTTGTGACCAGGATTAAATGGCATAGAGCTGGTACTAAAAAAAAGTAGTAACCATCATTATTATCATTAACAGCGTCTGAGGTAGGTATTATTATCCCTATTTTATAGATATGGCAGTGGAAGCACAGAGGGTGACGTACATTGTCTGATTCCCACAGCTCGTGATGAGTGTAGCTGGGACTCTGACCAGTTCCGAAGGGGTGGAAGGGAAGGGAAGGTAGAACTTTTCACCATATTAATACAAACATGAGATAGGGAATCAGAATCGGGCCTGAAAGGAAAGGAAAGCTGGAATCCCTTCCTATTCACCACTTTGATCATAGAGTAAGAATTTTAGATGGTAGTCTAAAATTAGCACTTCTAGGCCTTCCAGGAGCTTCCTAGGTGATGCAGTGGTAAAAAAATAAATCTGCCTGCTTATGCATGAGACGCAAGAGATGTGGGTTCAATCCCNTCCCTTCCTATTCACCACTTTGATCATAGAGTAAGAATTTTAGATGGTAGTCTAAAATTAGCACTTCTAGGCCTTCCAGGAGCTTCCTAGGTGATGCAGTGGTAAAAAAATAAATCTGCCTGCTTATGCATGAGACGCAAGAGATGTGGGTTCAATCCCTGGGTCAGGAAGATCCCCTGGAGAAGGAAATGGCAACCTGCTCCAGTATTCTTGCCTGGGAAATCTCATGGACAGAGGAGCCTGGCGGGCTACAGTCCATGGGGTTGCAAAGGATCAGACACAGCTTACCGACTGAGCATAGCACACAGCCCTTCCATCAGCAGGAGGGGAGAAGAACTTTATTAGAAAGAAAAAGCCTAAACTCTCCATGGCTCGGCCACTCTCCCATTTGGCTGAGCCATGGAAAGTTTAGGCTTTTTCTTTCCCAAGCAGGCCACGATCAAGGCCATGGAGGGTTTCCTGCTCAGATTTCTAGAAGCAGGTCAGTTTCCCCACTCGGGCATCTCACCTCCCTCCTCCCCATGCCCTGGACGTATTCTGCCAACAAAGCTGAGTTAATACCAACTGATGGTGTGAGGTTTTCCTTGACATTAAAGCCACTGAGTCCACCCTGACCTATGCTGAGGTCATCAACCTGACACTGAGCCACATGAAGAAGCGGAGGGAAAACTTCCGCCAGCTGAACTGGCTTCACTGGAGTGAGTGGAATTATTTTGATGAGTACCTGAAGGAGCTTCAGGACAACTTCCTCAGGTATTTAAGGGGGCTTTGAGGGAAAGAGACATGGTTTCAGCATTTGTCTATTGCAGCATGTCATGCTAATTTGTAACTGGGATCCAGCCCTGTAACCCGTGCGTTCAGAATGTAAATTCCACAATAACAGAGACCAGGTCTTTTTTTTAACAAGTTATTTTTTTTCCTGACTACAAAAACGTTTATGCACAATGAAAACCAAGAATCTGGAAAAACACCTACAGGTACACATTCACATTGCCAATATTTTTCTATAAATCCATCCAGTCTTTTTTCCTGGGCACATATATCTATATCTCCAGGGGTGCAATTGGTGAATCTAGAATAGGAAATTCTATAGGACAAATAAACTGGTTTCTTCAACACATAAAAAGCAAGGAAAATAGAAGAGGAGAGAGGAGGAGCTGTTGTTTAGAAGACACTAGAGAGATATATTAATCAAAACATTGTTTGGATCCGGACTTAACCAGTTGAGATAATTATCTCAATTATGAGATAACTGGGGAAATTTGAACATTGACCTGGTTTTAAGTGATATTAAGAAATTTCTTTTATTAGAGTGTTCCTTTCTTAAAGATGTTATAATAATTTTGTAGTTATTTTTTAAAGAGTTGTGTCTTAGATATATCATGAAGTATTTATGGCTGAAATGACACAGTGTCTAGGATTTGCCTTAAATTAACCCGTTTGGCATGGGGACAGGGAAGCAAAGGAGATAACAGATGAATCAAGATTGACTACATATTGATGACTTTTGAAGCAAGATAATGGGTAAATGATGTTAATTATACAACTGTCTTTATTTTTATATATGTTTAAATTTTTGAACAGTCTTTATTGTTATTCCATAACAGTAATGGAAGATGACAAATGCCCATGTGGAATATTAGTTGCAGGTGGGCTAGGACTCTTCGGGGATGTCAGTTACCACTTGTTCCCCTAATGTGCCTCCCTTGTGGCTCGGTCAGTAAAGAATCCACCTGCACTGTGGGAGACCTGCATTTGATCCCTGGGTTGGGAAGATCCCCTGGAGGGAGGGCATGGCAACCCACTCTTGTATTCTCGCCTGGAGAATCCCCAAGGACAGAGGAGTCTGGCAGGCGGCAGTCCACGGGGTTGCAAAGAGTCGGACAGGACTGAGTGACTGAGCACAGCGTCTGTAATGTAGCAAGCCATTTGGAGCACTGGCATTGAAGGCGGACAGTCTGAAGCTGCAGGCACAGCTCTGTCTCACCCTCTCTATGAATGAGCTCCGTCATTTAGCTCATGGGAGTCTTGGATACCCCATCTGTAAAACAAGGACACTACTCACAGAGTAGTTGTGGGGGTTAAAGGAAATGTCCAGGTTGGTGCCTGGCTCACAGGAAGTGCTCAGCAAATGACGGCTCTTAGAGGTAATACAAACCCACTCCAGTGTTCTTGCCTGGAGAATCCCAGGGACCGAGGAGCCTGGTGGGCTGCCGTCTATGGGGTCGCACGGAGTCGAACACGACTGAAGCGACTTAGCAGCAGCAGCAGCAGCAGCAGCAGAGGTAATACGTGTGACCTCATTCCCTGAAAACTGCAGGATCCAAAGCAGCACTAGGTCTAGGAGTTGGAAAGTTTGCGACTGGGGAGGCCTAGAGCAGTGTTCCTTAGAAAAGGCAATCCAGGGACTTCCCTGGTGTCCAGTGGTTTAAACTCTGCCTTGCAGTGCAGAGGATGCCGGTTTGATCTCTGGTCGGGGAGCTAAGATCCCATGTGCCTCAAAGCTACTAAGCCTGTGTGCTGCAGCTACTGAGCACACATGCCACAGCTAGGACCCAAGACAGCCAAACAAATAAATAAAAATAAAGTAAATAAATATACCAAGAAAGAAAAGGCAATCCAGGAGCTATCTTACAGGGATCTCTGCTCTAGGTGGAGGAGGAACCTAGTTAGCACATGCAGTTGGAGCTGCAGTGAAAGGGCAGGATAATTGCTGCCGCAGAACTTTGTTTCCTCGTGAGTCAGAGCCGTGATCCTTAAACTTGTTTGGGGGCCAAGCACCCNAAATATACCAAGAAAGAAAAGGCAATCCAGGAGCTATCTTACAGGGATCTCTGCTCTAGGTGGAGGAGGAACCTAGTTAGCACATGCAGTTGGAGCTGCAGTGAAAGGGCAGGATAATTGCTGCCGCAGAACTTAGTTTCCTCGTGAGTCAGAGCCGTGATCCTTAAACTTGTTTGGGGGCCAAGCACCCGCAATTCAGAACACCCTTTGCAGAATTTTATGAAATGTTTTGACATGTGACCCTGTCATACAAGTCAAANAGGAGGAACCTAGTTAGCACATGCAGTTGGAGCTGCAGTGAAAGGGCAGGATAATTGCTGCCGCAGAACTTAGTTTCCTCGTGAGTCAGAGCCGTGATCCTTAAACTTGTTTGGGGGCCAAGCACCCGCAATTCAGAACACCCTTTGCAGAATTTTATGAAATGTTTTGACATGTGACCCTGTCATACAAGTCAAAGATGCTCTTACTAGTGGAAAATAGGCACCTAAGACAGGTATTGGAGAAGAAAATGGCAACCCACTCCAGTATTCTTGCTTGGGAAATCCCATGGACAGAGGAGTCTTGACATGCTACAGTCCGTGGGATCGCAAAGTTGTTGGACATGACTTAGCAACTCAACAACAAGACGTGTATAGGCTTCAAAATCCCAAGAAACGACAACATAGGAAATAGTGCTCAATTGTTCAGTTGTGTCCGACTCTGTGACCCCATGGACTGTAGCCCATCAGGCTCCTCTGTCCATGGACTCTTCCAGGCAGGAATAGTGGAGTGGGTTGCCATTTCCTTTCTCCGGGAGAAAATACTATCAAGGATTTATGTCCAAGTTTTCCTGTTAGAAAATGTCATCACAACAAAGACAAGTGTGGTTTGCTGCTTGGTTGTCTCTCCGCTGCAAGCAGAAGCTGGCTTCAGAAGGTTAGGAAAAGAGGATGCCAAAAGTGAGAATGTTGTGTCAACATGATTTTTTTCTTTTGACTTGGGGAAAGACGTTGGAATAACCACTGATTCAGGCCAAGGTCAACAGTAGTTTCTTACCACCAGTCTTTTTACGTCTATTCCATAGCAGCAGAGAAGTATATGACACCGTCTTAATTCACTTGAATATATTTTTGTTGCTATTTTGACTACCTTGAATGTCCATAACTTGTTTCTTCATTGAATAGAGGTCTACTCACCTTTCAAAGGTCAGCTGGTATACTTCCCAATTCCACTGAAAACCTTCTCCCATCATAATAGCAGCAGCAGAAACTGACATTTACTGAGCACTTCCTGTGTATTACTGCCAGGCCCTGTGCTAATCACTTGACCTATGTAACTCAGTTTATCCTCAACATTATACTCGGTTCTATTATTACCATGTTGAGATGAGTACACTAGCAAGGAGAGGGTAAGTAACTCGCTCAAGGACACACAGCAAATGGCAGAACCCCAAATTGAATTCCGCTTGCCTCAAGTTCATGCTTCAGCTTTCTCTAAGATGGTTGGTTTTCCTCACCTGTCTTCTTAATTTGAGTACATTCTGCTGAGGCAAGGACAATGTCTTATTTCTCTGTACCCCCTAGGGCTGTATGACTCCCAGCACAGAGCAGGAGCTTGGGGACTGAGTTGCTGCTGTGTGGCCAACTTTCTGCTTCAGTCAGTTGCTCTTGACAGATGTAATGAATGAATTTGTAAATACCTGCCACTTTTTGATGTGAAGACAGAGTAAAGAGTGAAAAGATAATACTGGCTCTTTAGTCTTCTTCCACGTGTCTTTGTGATTTTCCCACAGGGAGGTGAAGAATATTGATCAAAGAGCAAAAGACAAAAAAAAGGCAAACCACATGTTCATCCAGGCTTCAGCTCTCCTTGAGGATACTCCTGAAAAGAAATCTAGAAGAAGTTATCAGAAGGAGACTGAGTTTATTTTGAGGTTTGTTTGAACAAAGACCATAGGAAAAGTAGAAATGTGAACATTGTAGGAATTCTTAATACATGGGGAAAGATATATATATATATAATATTTTTATATTATAAAAGTCCACTCACTTTTATGTGTTAATCACTCAATTCTCACTTTATTTTTATTATTATTAATGGTAACTGTAAGGGCTACCAATGACCTTCTACTTCTTCTATGCCAAATACTTGTGCTTTATGAACTGTTTGAGTCAGAGCTCTTAGGTTGCAAGTGCCACAAAACCAACTCAAACCAGCTTGAGTGGAAGGACAATCTCATGGTTTTTGTAACTGGAAAGGCCACAGACAGACTGGCTGCAGGTATGATAGACCTGAGGGCTCAAAGATTTTTACAGATTCTTTCCTTTTCTTTGTTTCTTTAAAAAAATTAATTTATTTATGTAGGTTTTACTGTGTCTTTGTTGCTGCACGTGGGCTTTCTCTAGTTGCAGCGAGCAGGGGCTACTCTTCATTGCAGTGCAAGGGCTTCTCACTGTGGTGGCTTCTTTTGTTGCAGAGCCTGGGCTCTAGGGCACATGGGATTCATTAGTTGCCACGCTTGCAGGCCCCAGAGCGCAGGGGTAGGGGGCGGCTCAGTACCTGTGATAGTTGTGGCTCTTGGCTCTTGGGCTTAGTTGCCCTGAGGCATGTGAGATCTTCCTGGACCAGAAATCCAATAGGAGTCACGTATATTGGCAGGCAGATTCTTGTCCACTGGATCACCAGGGAAGTCGTCTCCCTTTCTTTTATGAGCCTCTGTTCTTGTGTGCTGGCTTGCTTTTCAAGCTACTTCTGCCCTTGAANCATGTGAGATCTTCCTGGACCAGAAATCCAATAGGAGTCACGTATATTGGCAGGCAGATTCTTGTCCACTGGATCACCAGGGAAGTCGTCTCCCTTTCTTTTATGACCCTCTGTTCCTGTGTGCTGGCTTGCTTTTCAAGCTACTTCTGCCCTTGAAAGAAAAGACCCTGATGCTGGGAAAGATTGAGGGCAGGAGGAGAAGGGGACGACAGAGGATGAGATGGTTGGATGGCATCACCGACTCAGTGGACATGAGTTTGGGTAAACTCTAGAAGTTGGTGATGGACAGGGAGGCCTGGTGTGCTGCGGTTCATGGGGTCACAGAGAGTCAGACACAACTGAGTGACTGAACTGACCTGCCCTTGAAAGAAAGAGCGCCAAGAACAGCCCCAAGCCTATGTCCCTATAGTGTATGACCTGAAAGAAAGAGAGACACCCTTTCCCAGCTTCCATAAACTCAGCCTCATAAAAGTCTCTGATGGTGATGCTGAAAGCTCAGCCTCTGAACACCAGTGCCAAGTCGAACCTCAGAGACAGAGATTTGGATGAAGTAGAAAAGAAGAGACTTACCGTTTGCCAGGCGAAGGGGGACACAGTAGGCTCCTGCCCTCGAAACTGTGTGTCCTAACCCAGGAGGATTTTCTGAGTTTTATAACAATTTCTCTTGAGTTTTCTTTGACCTATGTGTTGTTTAGAAGTATGTTGTTTAATCTCCGAGTATTTGGGGATTTTCCAGCTCTCTCTCTCTGCTATTGATTTCCAGTTTGATTCCATATTGGTCTGAGAGTAGGCATAATGTGATTTATCTTTTTTCAGGTTTGTTTTGGTATATTTTTTGGCCCAGAATTTGGTCTGTCTTGGTGAATGTTACATATGAGCTTTCAGAGACTGTATAATCTGCTGTTTGGGGTGATGTAGTCTACAGATGTCAATTACATCCAGTTGATTATTGGTATTGTTGAGCTCAATTATGTCCGTACCGATTATCTGCCTACTGGATCTGTCCACTTCCGATTAGAGGAGTGTTGAAGTCTCTGACTATGATAGTGGAGTCATCTATTTGTCCTTATTTTCAAGCAGTTTTTCCCTTGTGTAGCTTGATGCTGCTTTGTTAGGAACATACACATTAAGAATTGTTATGTCTTCTTGGAGAACTGACCACTTAATCATTATATAATGTCCTTCTTTATCCCTGATAACTTTTTTTGCTTTTGAATCTGCTCTGTGTGAAATTAGTATAGTTACCTTTGCTCTCTTTTGAGCAGTATTAGCATGGTGTATTTTTCTTCATTCATTTACTTTTAATCTATAGCCACATTCTCTTTTAAGGAGCATTTCCAGAAATCCCAAACAACATTTCCATTTACATCTCATTGCTAGAACATGAATGCATGGCTACAGCAATTTCTTTCTTTTTAATAAATATTGTTTAAAAATATTTAAAATGTTCTTTTGTTAAAATAAAAATAGTTGTGACTTTATAATATTAATGAGGTACAACTTACTGCAACATTTGCCCACTTTGCCAGTGCAATTCAGTGATTTTAGCAAATTTACAGAGATTTGCAACAGTTACTACAATTTAGAACTTTTTCATCACCCTAGAAAGATCCCTCATGCCCATGTGTAGTCAATTTCTTTTAACTTCTCCCTTTTTAATAACCTCCTTGGAAATATCATATAACATTACCAATTTATTTCAGGGGCCAGATATTAGTCACATAGTGATGTTAGCTTCAAAGGAGACTGGGAAATGAGTTGTTTGTTTTTTAAATCTGGGTACATTACCCTCTTAAACAAAAACTGGCTCCATTGCTAAAGTGAAAAGGGAGAGTGGACGATGAGTTGTTAAATAACCATCTCTACCACAGATAGATGGTATTATACTCTCCATTTCAGAGGTAAAGAAACCAAAGCATAATGATTTGAGAAATTTAATGAAGGGAAACTTTCAACCTTCTAGTTGAAATTTTACTTCAAACTGGGAAGGAAATTTTCCTTCCTTCTTTCACATTTTAAAAATAATAGTTTAGCTTGAGGCCCACCTGTTTGAGCCACGGAATCCTGTAAGTTCAATGGTGACTCATTAGCAGTCTTTCTGATATCCAGATTAGATTCTCAGAAATACAAAAGCCAACTAATCTAACTCACCAATATTATTATTATTCCCTCAGACATGACTATCTTTCTTTTCAGTTACTTTGTTTTTTTAATTGAAGTCTAGTTGATTTACAATGTTGTGTTAATTTCTGCTGTACAGAAAAGTGATTCAGTTATACGTAAAAATAAATTCTTTTTTATATGCTTTCCACTACAGTTTGTCTCAGGATGTTGAATATAGTCCCCTGTGCTGTACAGTAAGACTTTGTCATTTATTCATTTTATGTGTAATAGTTTATATTTGCTAATCCCAAACTCCCATTCTATCCCTCCCCCATCCTTTCAATTTACAACTTTTCTCCCTTACTTCTTAATCTAGCTAACCCCTCAGTAACCCTTAAAACCTGGCTCAGACATCACCTCCAGGAAATCTTCCCTGATTTAACCCACTCAGGGTATTGTCCTGTGCTTTCCTGATCACATACCACAGAACATAGCATATTCTAGTCACAGATTTGCTTGTCCATAAATTGAGATTTGTCCTTGAGGTCAGGAATACTGCCCTAGATGACCTTTTTTTTTCCTCTAGGGCTTAGCACCCAACAGATCCTCAGTCAATACTTAGAAGATGAATGAGTGAGTCATTACCATGTGTTCAGGACTCTGCTTCAGTTATTTGCTATTGCCAGTGTTTTGGCTGATTTGTAAACTTTTTCTTTCATTACTTATCAAGATTCTAGTGAAACCTTTGAAGAGATCACACTGAAGTTTTGAGCCAGTTTTTGTAAATGTCTTTTTTGTTTCCCCCACAGGAAGGAAAAGGAAGAGAGGGATGGAGAGTGGAAACAGAATTCGACTGACTCTTCCGTCTCACCATCAAGCACTGATGAAGTCTCTTCCCTGTAGGAACTTGGAAGCTCCTACAAAATTTCTGACATTCCTGCTAGTATGAGAACAAAAACAGGAGAAAAAGAAACTTGTGGCCAAAGACTGAGAAATAGAAATAAATATTCCCAGGATAGGGGAAAGTTTCCACTGTAGTTTTTCCTAAGTTGAGTGAAAGGGAGAAGTGGGGAGATTTTTCCTTAGGTCACTACATTTACTCACACATTTACTCTTTTACCCATTATTTTACTTATATAGCTAACAATATTAAGTGGTGGCTCAGACGGTAAAGAATCCACCTGCAATGTGGGAGACCTGGGTTCTGTCCCTAGGTCAGGAAGATCCCTTGGAGAAAGGAATGGCAAACCACTCCAGTATTCTTGCCCAGAGAATTCCATGGACAGAGGAACCTGGAGGGCTATAGTTCATGGGGTTGCAAAGAGACAACTGAGCAACTGACACTTTCACTTTCTTTATAATAATAATGACTACCAATTTAGTGTTTACTCTGTGCCAAGCTAAGCACAATATAAACATGTACATGCGTGTTCAGTTGCTAAGTCATGTCTTAATTCTTTGTGACCCCATGAACTGCAGCCCTCCAGCCTCCACTGTCCATAGGATTTTCCAGGTAAGATACTGGAGTGGGTTGCCATTCCCTTCTCTAGGGGATCTTCCCGACCCAGTTGGGAGCAGCAGAGGCAAAGACTCAGACGCAACAAATAACATGGCCAGAGGTCAAGGAAGTATGTGAGGGGCTCTAGGAGAGATGAACCTGGAAAAGATTCCTGGACAAACCATGAAGGAATTTTCTAAGCAAAACCACTTTAGTATCTAAGTGGTGGGAATCCATGAACCATATTAAACAGGGAACCACATGGCCATGTTTGGACTTTTCAAGTCCTGGTGGCAGATGGTGGGCTACATGATGGAATTATGTATGTACTTCAGGGGATTTGCAAAGTCTTCCACAAACATCTATCTATACATGAAACCCTGGCTATGTTTTTAATCAGTAGTCTCCGAGCTTTTGGAGAAGGTAATGGCAACCCACTCCAGTACTCTTGCCTGGAGAATCCCAGGGACAGGGGAGCCTGGTGGGCTGCTGTCTGTGGGGTTGCACAGAGTCGGACACGACTGAAGCGACTCAGCAGCAGCAGCTCCAAGCTTTCTTGATCTTATATCTCTCTTAATAAAACATTTATGAGAACTCAGCTAACAGCTTGTTACAAAAATTGCACTCTTCCAGACCCCCTTGCCTATTCCACAGCAACACTTTCCACTTTCTTAACTGATTGTTTTGTTATTTGTTTCCCTCCATATGTTTAAATACCCTGGTGCTCTTGATTTTCCAGTGTTAGGCATTATTTATTGAATTTTCACAAAAAGGTGAGGACTAGACTCACACATGCATACACTTTCCCTCTCCCATCCTGCCAATGTGTTTCTGTTATGATTTTGGCTGGTTCCTTAGTCAGTATTATTATATCATCAACAGCATTACCATGAGCTACAGAATATACTTTCATTGTTTTTGTTTCTTGCAAAACTTTTTGCTGTCACTGGAACTAAGTCTCTTTTTCAATCTACTTGTTTTCTTTTTTCCTTTTTTAATATACTTATCACAGTCTATCTCCAAATTCTCCCAGTACATTCAGACACTTTACATAATCTATCAGTTTCACCTCCATTTCCCAGCCTTCTGATCTACTTCACTCTAGGTGGTTCATTTCCAGGTTGTTTATATAGTGTTGGAGATTCCTTTCTTCATTCTCTTGATCACATTGGTTTTTTAACCTACTTCTCTTTGGTGTCTTTATGGTTCACCCACAGAAAGGTGATCAAGAAGTCAAATCCAATGCAGAAAAATGAAATAGTCTTTATCCTATCACCTTCCATCTCACCTGCATGAATCCTTGTCTAAGAATCAAAAGAACTTTTTGGATGAAGTGTTCACATGCTGTTGGATTTACTCTAAAATAGAAACAAGAAAACAAAAAATAATACAATAATACATTTAGTCATTCCCCTCCATAGGACAAAGAATATTAAAGTCCACTCCTACCTGAGCCAAAGTCAGAATTTAAATTGGCATAAAGTGACCTCATTCATTCATGTATTTGCTTACTAATTCTTTCATTCATTTCATTTCAGTCGCATCTGACTCTTTGCGACCCCATGAATCGCAGCATGCCAGGCCTCCCTGTCTATCACCAACTCCTGGAGTTCACTCAGACTCACGTCCATCGAGTCAGTGATGCCATCCAGCTATCTCATCCTCTGTCATCCCCTTCTCCTCCTGCCCCCAATCCCTCCCAGCATCAGAGTCTTTTCCAATGAGTCAACTCTTCACATGAGGTGGCCAAAGTACTGGAGTTTCAGCTTTAGCATCATTCCTTCCAAAGAAATCCCAGGACCGATGTCCTTCAGAATGGACTGGTTGGATCTCCTTGCAGTCCAAGGGACTCTCAAGAGTCTTCTCCAACACCACAGTTCAAAAGCATCAATTCATCAGCACTCAGCCTTCTTCACAGTCCAACTCTCACATCCATACATGACTACTGGAAAAACCGTAGCCTTGACTAGACGGATCTTAGTCGGCAAAGTGATGCTTTTGAATATGCTATCTAGGTTGGTAATAACTTTTCTTCCAAGGAGTAAGTGTCTTTTAATTTCATGGTTGAAGTCACCATCACTTGTTCATTCACTTGTTTATTAATAATAGCACTATGGAGTATATATAGGTATGTATCATAGTAATCATAGGAGACATCATTTCTTAAGTATTTACTAAGTGCTGAATACTCTTAAGTCCTTTTCAGACATTATCTTAGATTTAACCCCTTTCCCCTCTTTGCCCCTAGGTGGGTGTTGGTACCTCCATTTCTCTGAGGAGGACACTGGGACTTGAAAAGAGGTTGAGGAAGCGTTCACTAGGTGTCTATCTTATGCCATGTTTGCACACACTGGGTCCTGTTGATACAGAGATGAATAAAGACATAGTACCTCACCTACAAGAGGGGGGAAGATGTATAAACCAATAAATGCATTAAAGTTGTGCTAGAGATCTGTGTGGAATCCAAGAAAAACCAAGCCCAGAGAGACTTCACCAAGGCTCAGAAGTACAGGGGCCAGTGTGTAGAAGGACCTGCAGTTGGGGCTAAGGGGCTCGACCTTTATCATATGGGTCTCGGGGCACAAGGGAGTAACCTGGTCTGTGTTACAACAGTCTGCCCAACCCAGCCAAGAGGGGGAAAAAATCAAGCAAATGACTGCCTGAACCAAGAAGCAATTAAGTACATTCTTGGAACAGATGGTGTCTCCCTTAGATAACATCTTCACTTGAACTTGAGTGTGATTCTAGGTGACCCCCTTGGAGAATATTACCCAGGTAAAGGAATGGAAGAAGGGTAAAAGCGAAGAGCTCAAGCTTTGGACCAGAAAATTCAGAACTTTGGATCCCAGTTCTGTGTCATAGTAGATTTATGACCTTAGGCCTAGTAGCTTTTGTGATTTGACTTTTCTGAATTTGTTTTCTTGAATGCAGAAAGGGAGTGTCTGCCTAGGAAGGTAGTGTTGGGTTGGTTGAATGAAATAATTTCTGCAAAGTTCCTGGCTTAGCATGTTTCACTTGATAACTGCTACCAGCTATTGTTGTTTATTATCATTACTGTTAAAAGGTACACTCTTCTCCTGAAACCAGGACATGTTGAACATGGAAGCCAGGACATATCTTTCAGGATAATCCTTTGCACAGCTTGGGTCCCATATCATGCCTGCTCGGACCCCTTCCAGAAGTTAGTGAGGACTCATAACCATAGGCTTCTTGGCAGTTCAAGATGAAAAGATCTGTCTCTACTCTTTGTAAATATTAGAAGGGAAAATTGTGGTGAAGAATGCTTCACACCCTTTATAAAGAGGGGAGGGGATAAAGTGCCAAAGGGAACACTTAAGAAGCACTAGCTATAATATGGAATAAAGCAAATGAGTAATTGTGCAGTACCCCCATTCTGTCATTCCTACAGCATGGAAGTAAGGAAAATCAGATGTTAAGCCAGAAGAAACGAAGTTAAAATCCTATGGTCCTGAATCTGAATTATGAATTGAGGATATATTTTATCTTTAGTTACTGTTAGTTGCTCAGCCCAACTCTTTGTGACCTGATGGACTGTAACCTACCAGATCCCTTTGTCCATGAGATTCTCCAGGCAAGAATATTGGAGTGGGTAGCCATTCCCTTCTTCAGGGAATCTTCCTGATCCAGGGATGGAACCTGTGTATCCTGCATTGTAGGCAAATTCTTTACCACCTGAATCGCCAGGGAAGCCCTGTCTTTAAAAACAAGTGAGTTGCCTAAGGAATGAGTGTAGAAGTGGCTAAAGAGGGTAGAGGAGGAAGAAATTACAAAGGGGCCCAAGAAGACTTGGGGATGGTGGTTATGTTCACTGTCTTCATTGTGCTGAGGGATTCACAGACTTGAAATATGTTCAGTTTCTTGTATATCATTTATATCTCCTTTAAGCGTTTAAAAAACAAAAAAAAGACCAACTAACTGTCCATTGAAATGCCTTGGAAATGAAAACTAACCCAGTAGTAATGAACTAGACTGTGGTTTTGAAATACTATTTGTACGAAAAGGATACAGGGATCCTTGAAGAATTGTCTGGTTCCAGGTCTAGGGTAGGAAAATCATGAAATGAACTTGGAACATTGCCATACTAGATAGCAAGGAAGCTACCAAAGATGAGAGTCCTGTTAGAAAGCCTCAATAGCCAACTTAGAATCCCATTGGCTAAAGATGGGACAATCTAAATATAATAACAGTCATGGACTGAAGCATGTCAAACATGTTTTCATCCACATATTCATATCATTACTTAAAAAAAATAATTGGTCACCGTTGAAAGATGCTAGGGGACCAGTTTGTCATTTTGAAAACTAGCAAACAAAGGAAACAAGTCAGTATTTATCATGCCATTCCCATATGAACTGTCAGTTTCAGTTCAGTCGCTCGGTTCTGTCAGACTCTGTGACCCCATGGACTGCAGTACGCCAAGGCTCCTTGTCCATCACCAACTCCTGGAGATTGCTCAAACTCATGTCTACCGAGTTGGTGATGCCATCCAACCATCTCATCCTCTGTTGTCCCCTTCTCCTGCCTTCAATCTTTTCCAGCATCAGAGGCTTTTCCAATGAGTCAGTTCTTCACATCAGGTGGCCAAAGTATTGGAATTTCAGCTTCAGCATCAGTCCTTCCAACGAATTTCAGGTTAATTTCCTTTAGGATTGATTGGTTTGAATCTTTGCTGTCCAAGGAACTCTCAAGAGTCTTCTCCAGCACCACAGTTTGAAAGCATCAGTTCTTTGGCACTCTGCCTTCATTGTAGTCCAACTCTCACATTGATACATGACTACTGGAAAAACCATAGCTTTGACTATACCGACCTTTTTCAGCAAAGTGATGTCTCTGCTTTTAATATGCTGTCTAGGTTNCAGCACCACAGTTTGAAAGCATCAATTCTTTGGCACTCTGCCTTCATTGTAGTCCAACTCTCACATTGATACATGACTACTGGAAAAACCATAGCTTTGACTATACCGACCTTTTTCAGCAAAGTGATGTCTCTGCTTTTAATATGCTGTCTAGGTTTGTTAGGGATTTCCAGGTGGTGCTAGTGGTAAAGAACCCGCTTGCCAGTGCAGGAAACATAAGAGACATAGGTTCAATTCCTGGGTCAGGAAGATCCTCTGGAGAAGGGCATGACAACCCACTCCAGTATTCTTGCCTGGAGAATCCCATGGACAGAGGAGCCTGGCGGACTACAGTCCATGGGATCACAAAGAGTCAGACACGACTGAAGTGACTTCCCATGTATGCACGCTATTTGTCATACCTTCCAAGGAGCAAGCATCTTTTTAATTTCATGGTTGCAGTCACTGTCCATAGTGATTTTGAAGTCCAAGAAAATAAAATCTGCCAATGTTTCCATTTTTTCCCATTAGTTAGGTTCTCATTAGTTATCTCTTTTATACATCAGTTCAGTTCAGTCGCTCAGTCGTGTCCGACTCTTTGCAACCCCATGAATTGCAGCATGCCAGGCCTCCCTGTCCATCACCAACTCCCCGAGTTCACTCAGACTCACACCCATCGAGTCAGTGATGCCATCCAGTCATCTCATCCTCTGTCATCCCCTTCTCCTCCTTCCCCCAATCCCTCCCAATAGTAGTGTATATATGCCAATCCCAATCTCCCAGTTCATCCCACCCATCCCCTTCCCCTCCTAGTATCCATATGTCCATTCTCTACATCTGTGTCTCTGTTTTGACAATTGGTTATTTGAATCCTGTCTGGATATTTGATATTAAAAATTATTATTTTTGTAGTGTGATAATGGTGTTATGGATATGCATTTAACTTACAGATGAAATTATATGACATATAGAATTTCCTTAAAAACCATATGAAAGGGAGGAAGTGGACGGAAGTATAAGTGAAACAAGACTGGTCATATGTTGAAAATTGTTGAAGCTGAGTGATGGGGATGTAACATTTTACTTAAAAACAGTAAAGGCATTGCTTGGGACTTGTACTTTTAAATGTATTTTTACAGGTTATTTTGTCTTCTCTCATGAAGTAAATGAAGTAAAATTTTCCCCATTTTCAAACTGAGGACTTTCTTGGTTGAAACCACCATTACCCCTGGCTTGGACTTTTACAGTATTCTCTGAAGTATTCTCTTTGCCCTCCTAACTCATTTTCCACATAGCAGCCTAAGTACTTCAAGTATATTAACCCACTAATTCTCATACCAACTCAAGACTAATACTATTCTTGGTTTTCAGATGAGGAAAATAAAGTACAAAGATGTTTAAATAAATTTTCCCCAAGACCAGATATCTTGTAGATGATTGACTGAACTATAATTTGGGCTTAGTTGCCATGCTTATGTGTGCTTATATCATACTTCTCTAAATGGAAAATAGAATCACATATATCAAAATACAAGTCAGCCATATACTCATTTAGCATATTGGCTGAGAGCCTGAACACAGGAGGCAGACGGTAAGCCTTGGGCAAGTTACTTAACCTTATGATACCTCAGTTCCATCATCTGTAAATAGAGATAACAATAGTTCGTATCTCATGCTATCTCTGTATGATGTGGATATGTTCATCTGTGGAAAGCAGTTAAGTGATATGTTCAATTCAGTTCAGTCACTCAGTTGTGTCCGACTCCTTGCGACCCCATGAATCGCACCACGCCAGGACTCCCTGTCCATCACCAACTCCCCGGGAGTTCACTCAGACTCACGCCCATCGAGTCCGTGATGCCATCCAGCCATCTCATCCTCTGTCATCCCCTTCTCCTCCTGCCCCCAATCCCTCCCAGCATCAGAGTCTTTTCCAATGAGTCAACTCGTCACATGAGGTGGCCAAAGTACTGGAGTTTCAGCTTTAGCATCATTCCTTCCAAAGAAATCCCGGGGCTGCTCTCCTTCAGAATGGACTGGTTGGATCTCCTTGCTGTCCAAGGGACTCTCAAGAGTCTTCTCCAACACCACAGTTCAAAAGCATCAATTCTTTGGCACTCTTCACAGTCCAACTCTCACATCCATACAGGACTACTGGAAAAACCATAGCCTTGACTAGACAGACCTTTGTTGGCAAAGTAATGTCTCTGCTTTTAAATATGCTATCTAAGTTGGTCATAACTTTTCTTCCAAGGAGTAAGCATCTTTTAATTTCATGGCTGCAGTCACCATCTGCAGTGATTTTGGAGCCCCCAAAAATAAAGTCGGACACTGTTTCCCCATCTATTTCCCATGAAGTGGGACCAGATGCCATGATCTTTGTTTTCTGAATGTTGAGCTTTAAGCCAACTTTTCCACTCTCCACTTTCACTTTCATCAAGAGGCTTTTTAGTTCCTCTTCACTTTCTGCCATAAGGGTGNAAAATAAAGTCGGACACTGTTTCCCCATCTATTTCCCATGAAGTGGGACCAGATGCCATGATCTTTGTTTTCTGAATGTTGAGCTTTAAGCCAACTTTTCCACTCTCCACTTTCACTTTCATCAAGAGGCTTTTTAGTTCCTCTTCACTTTCTGCCATAAGGGTGGTGTCATCTGCATATCTGAGGTTATTGATATTTCTCCCAGCAATCTTGATTCCAGCTTGTGCTTCTTCCAGCCCAGCGTTTCTCATGATGTACTCTGCATAGAAGTTAAATAAGCAGGGTGACAATATACAGCCTTGAAGTACTCCTTTTCCTATTTGGAACCAGTCTGTTGTTCCATGTTAGCTATCAACAAATGCTACCTTTGGTTTCTGAGAGTTCCTTTTTTCCTAGTACCTTTCACTCCAGCAGAACAATTTGCAGCTCCCTAAATAAGCCTCTGTGTTCCCTGTGCCCTTACCCCTGCCCAGCTGGAAAATCCCTTATTCTTTCAGTCCCCAATAAAGGGTCACCACCTCTATGAGGATCTTCCACGGAGAGATCTACATGGCTCCCATCTGTATCTATAATCCCTCTTACCTCACCCTGTTTGTTATTATCTCTTTATCTATCTTCCCTACTAGACTCATTTCTCCTTGAGAGCAAAGACCTGTCTCTATCTTCATATCCAGCAGAGAGCTGGGTCCAAGCAGTGTTTAATAAATGTTGGTTAAATAAGCGGTCACAAGCGTACCTCTCTGGGCAGCTGTGTGCCAAAGTTGGAAGCTTTTCAAATTTGGAAAGAATGAGAAAGCCTCAAATGACTGATATGTATGTATGTGTATATATGCTACTATAATTGCCTATAAACTTATCTATAATCCACACTAGAGTTTTTATTTTGTTATTGAATCTCTGGCACCCAGCACCTAGCACAGTGTCTGACAAATAGTGTGTGTGCGTGTGCACATGCGTGCATGTGCTTAGTTGCTCAATCGTGTCCAACTCTTTGTGACCCCATGAACTGTAGCCCACCAGGCTCCTCTGTCCGTGGGATTTCCCAGGCAAGAATACTGCAGTGGGTTGCATTTCCTTCTCCAGGGGATCTTCCCAACCCAGGGGTCGAATCCACATCTCCTGCACTGGCAGGCGGATTCTCCACTGCTGAGCCACCTGTGAAGCTCTTGTCAAATAGAAGCGATTCAATAAACATTTTTAAAAATAAGTGCTAATTTAAAAGGAGATATACCCAATGACATTCTCTTTTTGTAATGACCCTTCATTCTTTAGTTCTCTACTAAAACATTTTTCAAATTTGAGCTCTTGAAACCAAGAATACATACATCTAGAGGCACCAGTTTGGGAAAACTTAACCGTACATGGTGGAATTATAAGACTTTATTTGGTTATAAGGTGGTTGTCCACAGAGGGGCAGTAAAGTAATGGTTTAAAATTCAGGTTGCCCTGTAATTCCACTCTCTGTTCTCTGTTTCTTAGAGTATAATAAAATGACACAAATTTTTAAAATTTTGTGAAGAGCTCCTGGACTTGCTAAACTTATTTGAGAAACTGGAAAAGCTAATTGACACAATTACTGTTTGGTTACTAATTGACACAAAGCCTTGGTTTGCCATACTTTGTATCTAGGATAGGAAAGTAGTATTCTGCCATGAAGGATTTAGTAATTCTTATAAGTTTTTTATGGCTTCTAAGTTTTCTGTCATACTTAAAAAGACTTTTCTTACTCTGAGATAGTAACATTTTTTCTCATGCTTTCTTCTAGCACTTTTATTTTTCAGACTTAATTTCTTGATCCATTTGGAATTTATTTTAGTATAGGTGTGAAGTATGGTTCCAATTTTATTTTTCTTCCAGATGACTACCTAGTTTGTTCCAACACCATTCACTGAATTCATTTCCTCACAAATGTGAAATACCACCTTCATTATATTCAGAATTTTTGTAAGATAATGAAGACTAGTCTTTTTTTGTTTTTGTCCTGATTTGAGTGAAAAGATTTTCAAGTGTACTTTTTAACCACCCTGGGGTTTTGGACTTTTAAAAAATAATTTTTTAGTTGTATATAGCCATCAATATCCTATTCAAACAAGATTTTTATACTCACTTCACCAATTTGTCATTACCAAGTTCATTTTAGTTTAAGTGTACTGCACACAACCTTCAAATATTATGAACATTTCTCTCTCCCATCTGTCACTACACCAAACTACATATGCTATATTTCCCTAAGTGATCTTGCTGTGCTCTTTGCAGCTCTTCTGTACAGTTGATGTCTCCACCTAACAAGTTGCTCAAAAGTTACCATAATTATTTTAGGTGAGGTCCAAGGTGAAAGCCTATTATGACCATCCAGTTCATCTAAAAAATGGGCATTAGCTTCCATTTAACCTGAACAGGTTATGTTTCTGAAAAATAACAGATTTTGAAGAACTATGGCAGTCATTTGTTGGCACTTTAAACAGCCCACCTGGGTTGGGGTAGGGGTGGGAGGGTAGTCCTACAAAATGCCAACTGCTATTGTGGAATTTGTTTGCTATTTATTCCAGCAAGGAATGATTCAGACACTGAAGAAAAAGGGTCCCCCTGTACTAGGTCTTGAACCCAAAGAACTATTCGTACAGATACTCATCCAAGATGCATTGCAGCCTCTACCTCAACAGATGCTCTTTGAAATGTTTCATGACTCCTCACCAGTCAGTCTCCATTTAAGGGGAGGAGTATGATGCTGCCAGAGACAGCTCTGCTGGCATGAAGTCTGGCCTAAAATTTCTCTTTAAAAGCTGGACCAAAATATGTTTGGCTTCTGTTGGCTACTTAAAATTTCAAGTTAAGAGGAAGAAATCTTACTCTCCATCTTGAATGGGCCTTGGGTGCCTCACTCACAGACTAGAGTGGTAAATGGTAAGAGAGTCACAAAGAAAGGAGAGAAATTAGGAACACTGACTGAGGTATTAGGTACAGATTATGAAGCCAGATGTGAAAAACTTGGAGTGAAAAGAAAAGCCTTGAGCAGGGAGAACCACCCCTGCCCCACCCCCACCATATTCGACCTCCTAACCCAAGTATCCTGATTAAGATAAGTATTCTGCTCGTCACCTGTCACCACATCAGTCACCTCTGCTTAGCACCCCTCCCCTGCCTCATGGTCTTCCACCTCCTTCCTGACCGCTTTCCAGTGGCCTCTCTTCATCTCAGAACCTAAGCGCCACACCTAAGGGCCTTTTCTCTCACTGCAGCTTGTTTTCACCTCAGCACCCACCTCAGTTCAGTTCAGTTCAGTTCAGTCACTCAGTCGTGTCCGACTCTTTGCGACCCCATGAATCGCACCACGCCAGGCTTCCCTGTCCATCACCAACTCCCGGAGTTCACTCAGACTCACGTCCATCGAGTCAGTGATGCCCTCCAGCCATCTCATCCTTAGTCGTCCCCTTCTCCTCCTGCCCCCAATCCCTCCCAGCATCAGAGTCTTTTCCAATGAGTCAACTCTTCGCATGAGGTGGCCAAAGTACTGGAGCTTCAGCTTTAGCATCATTCCTTCCAAAGAAATCCCAGGACTGATCTCCTTCAGAACGGACTGGTTGGATCTCCTTGCAGTCCAAGGGACTCTAAACACCACAGTTCCAAAGCATCAATTCTTTGGCGCTCAGCCTTTTTCACAGTCCAACTCTCACATCCATACATGACTACTGGAAAAACCATAGCTTTGACTAGACGGACCTTAGTCAGCAAAGTAATGTCTCTGCTTTTGAATATGCTATCTAGGTTG